>JZLH01S0344678.1:210-21362 GCA_001188425.1 Eucidaris tribuloides
GAATACAAGTGGACCTATAAGACGTGACTTGAGCGAGATTCTCAGTTGCAAGATGATTGCAGCATAGTGTGTAGCAAGACAACATCGAATGGTGACATTTAAAGTGAGCTTGGAATTGGGAGAGAAACAGTTACGGACATTAATGGTTGAAAGGAAGTGGTAAAAACTAGGAGAAAAAAAAGTTGCGCACAGTTCCGAGAGAAGGTTTGTAAGGAAATGGAAGAGAATGGATTTGGAAAAATATTTGGATGTAGCTGAAGTTGTAAAGAGATAAGGTAGAAAAGTTTTTCAGGGTATCATCTGGAAGAAGGAGGGCTACAAAGAGACATGATGATGGAATGAGGACGTAATGGAGACAGTATAGGAGAAGGGCAAAGAAGAAGCGGGATAAGCATGGAGATGATGAAAGTAAAAAAGGACACATATCATGAGTTGAAGAAAGCAGTGGCAAAAGCCAAGGGTGAGGCACATGATGATTTATTATGATAAATTTGACACAAAGGAGGGGAAATAATTTGTATTGATTAGCTAAACAGTGAGAGTGGGATGATGGGAAAGACATGTTGTAGGTGGGTTAAAAGAGGATGAAAACAAAATGTTTGTGTTGAGTGTGTTTTTCCAGAAAAAACAGAAATTGTTAAGAAAGTGCAAAGAAGAAATGGAGAGAGAGGAGGGATAAAGATGCTACAAACAAATTTAATGAGGAAGTACGACCAAAATCAGTAATAAAGAAGTGTTAGATCGGCAATGAGTCAGAATGAAAAATGGATCGTGCCTTTGTTCCAGACAATATCGAGGCATGGAGGTGTTTGGGGTTACATGGGAGGCGGGGTTCCTGAAGCTGTTTATGGGATCTTGAGAGTGAAAGCGATTCAAGAAGACCGCAGAAAAAGCATATTGTGCCACTCTGAAAGAATAAGAGTAATGTTGCAGAGTTATAGTAATTATAGAGAAATAATGGGAAGAATCATACTTTTGAAAGAGTTGTGGAATATAGGGTGACAAAGAATGCAAATTTGTGAGGGGGTTTCATGCCAGGTAAGCACTGCGGATCAAAATTTGCATTGAGGATGCTTCATGAGAAATAGAGAGAGGCGGCAAAAAGAGAGCTGCAATGTGTGCTTGTGGATCTCGAAAAGGGCATAGATAGGTGCCAAGAGAGAGAATTATGGGTATTGTTGGTGCGAGTCGGGGTAGTGTTTGGTGATAGTTGCAGGATATGTATGAAGCATGTGAGACAGTCACGACGTGTGCAGTAGTGTTCATGGATGGTTCAATGAAGTGGATTGCACCAAGGATCAGCGTTAATTAGTCCTTGCTTGTTTGCAATGGTAGATGGACAAGGCTGAAAAGAGAAATGGAGTCTCCAGCCCGACCAGATGTCACAAATGACATTGTAATATGCTATAAGTTGGGAAACTTGGGAGAGCTTGAAGTATGTTTTGGAGAGAGAACAGAGATTGGGGGGGGAGGGGGGGTGGAATGAAAGTTAGCTGGACAAAACAAAGTGCATGTGTGTAAATGAGGTAGCAGCCGCAGGTAAATGGTGAAACATCAAGGTGTAGAGTAGCAAATGTAAGGATCTTTAAAGCTGGCTCAATGGGCAGAATGGACTGCAAAAGGGGGAAAGAAGAAGAGAATCAATGGCGTGGGGAGAGTGACAGGGTAGCTTCCATAACAAAGGGAGGATATAGACCAGCTATATGATTTACTGTGCCGTGAGTTAACAAAGACAGAAGAAGAGTTAAATGTCCCAGGTTGAACAATGAACAACAAGTTAGAAATAACTTTGTGAGAGGACACCAAAACGTTGCCAAGGTTTTTCGGATAAAATGAGAGAGGAATCAAAGTTGTGGTGGTTTGGGCATATCCAGGAGAGATGCTGAGTATAAGGGAATTATGTTTGAAAAATGTGTGCAAGAGGGAGGTGATTAAATAGGGAATCATGGACGTTGTTAGAGTGATATGAGGATAATAGGTGTGACATGTCATGTGTAAATACAGTACGGAGATATGGCCATATGAAGGACCATATGGCGGCCATGTTTGCATGAATTTTATGCAAAAATTTATGCAAGTACGTATATTAAGAATGCTATAAAAGTTACTACTAGTAATCCAGCTGTTGTATTCCTTGACCTTAACAAATACATGGGTATAGACACAGCAGAATCTGCTTTGTACAGGGTTTCATGTCCCAGATATGGTCATAAAAGGTTAGATGTCGCCATTTTGAACATATTAATTCAATATGCATGTTTATGCAAAGTAGGCGTATAGTCGGTATAACGACTGGAAAATTGCATTAACATTACAGAGCCAACATTGAATATGATAGAATCCAGAAGATTCGCAGAGGCACGATTTTGTGAGGGAGCGGGCGGAAAGCGTTGTCCTAACGGGTGGGGAGTTTTGTGTAGCAAAACAACATTAAGACAAACATTTGATAGTAACCGACAGCTGTCTAAAGCCATCAAAACTAGTACAGAATGAATATAATGGCAATGATGAGATTTCAATGAATTGGTCATGAGCTAAAAATAAACTTCAGGGCAATACAGTAGATTTATGTTATAAGATAATGATTTTTGATAATTCATAAAAAATGCATTTAACATGAAATACCTACTATTGTCCTGAGGGGGAGCTGGGGAGGGGCTGCAGTATATGTAGCTGGTAAGATGAGCTTGCTGTGGCCTGTTAAGGCATGATACTCTCCTTATCTTTGATCTTGTCACACAGTGCCCATTCCGCATGAAATTATCTTTTATACTTCGAAAGTACTGCCGTTCTTGGTCTTAGAATTTGATGATTCAATGGCACTGAACGACTGCGATGGTGTGGATGAATCGCGCAGCCCGCCCCAGTCAACAACGTCAGCTCACATTCACCAGCTGTGAGTGCGACCGTCACGGAAAATTCCGAAAGAGAAAATGTCCATATCGCGATGAAAGTAGGCGACAAAATCTCCACTTCGCTTCTGTTCTTCCCAAGATACTAATTGTCACTAAATTATTCCGCTGAATGTCGGGGAGGCAATCCACTTCGTAAATCCCAATCGTTGATCCCAGCAGTTTCAGCTTGAAAAAAATGAAAAATGCCTCGCAGTGATCGTGGACTTCTGTACTTCATGAGCTCATAACGCCCGCTCGCACCGCGCCGGAGACAGGCAGGCAGCACAATTTGGGCAGCAGAGCCGCCGCGCGCCCGCCGCCCGGCCGGCGATCCGGGGCATGTGTCATGGAGTGCCGCACACAATGCAGTCACACATTGCAATTGCAATGCATGCAGAACTGAGAAAACCTGGCCTTTGTTAGACTACTTCACCAGTCGTTTAGTTCACATTATATTCATTTACATGGGAAATCAACGTACGATTATAAAACTGTTGGGAAAAAAGTTACTGGGTAAAATGAAAATCTGAATCTGAGGTTTTCGCCACGTTGGTGTATGGGATTGAACATGCTAGACTCGTGAGAAAACAGTCGTTTATACGAATTTTACAATTAACCAGTTAAAATGCCGATTATCCGGGAGATTTTGGCAATGGGGTCCGGGAGAACGGAGATTGGATCAAAATCCAGTTTCTCCCGCAGGATCCCGGGAGACGTTGGCAGCTCTGTAAATTATACAATCCCGTTCTACCCGCAAAAAATCATACTTAGCATAAAATGTATATACATTGATTATTATGTTAAAAACTAGGCTCCAATGGGCTAACATGGTGGCCATTTTGATCCATCTTACAGTCAACCTCAAGCATAAGTCGAATCACTCGGACTGAGTAAAACGGCGTCGACATAGGCGATTTTCGAGTTATCGTAAGCCGACCGAAAATTTCGACTTGCGTGAACACCAAATACGCAATATTATTTGCCGTGCCACGACGTGCGCCCGCGTGGCCGTGTTTTCGTCTTCCGCCAACCTTCTCCGCTCGCGATTCCACTCAATCGCCGTTAGCAGGGCGGCATTGTGCGTACGTGCCGGTTAAAAAGAAAAAGTGGAAACGCGCAGGTAACAAGACTTACTTTTTGTCCGATAGATTACGCCATGAATTGACAGCAGATCACAGTTTGCCATCTTTCATGTGACTTCGCAGACAATGACATCACGGGCAGCTCTTTCGTATGTTTATACTTTTAACGCATTGTTCAAGTGACCGGGATCTGTCGTATGGCCGTACCACTGATCTCCCCACTTAGTGGGGAGAAGTGGCGTACGCACTAACAAGCCCGACCATTAGCTAAGTAATACAGCTTATTTTTTGGTGACCGATGCATCGGATTATCTTGCCATGAAGTTGATGAGGGTCTTATTAACACTTAAACAATATGGTGCTCTTTCCCCTCCACACCCGTTCAAAACAAATTGATGGAATGTAATTTTGGTGTTATTTTTATGTGATGAATTTTTCTCTCAATTATCACGGCATTTTTTTTTTTAAACGAAACATAAATCTAAAAGTTTGAATGTTTTTTTTTTTTATATTTTTTAATATTCCTCGCCACTCTTACTTTCAATTCTCACTTACTTGTTGAAAGATTGTGACTGACTGATTTTTTTTTCTTTTGTTCTCTCTCTTCTGCAGAAGTTCCAAGCAAGCTAAAAGAAAGCAGAAAACATTTCCTCCACAGTCCTCTCATCATTCTATCAAAGCATTCATCATCATATAAACCAAACAACCCACCAACCAAATTCAAATGTAAGCAGTGTTAAATGAAATATAACTAATCGTTTTTCGTTGTTGTTATGTGTGACAGTGATTTGAATGGCGTAAAGGAATGATTCTACGTAAACATTCTTGTTTAATATTTTGATTATTATCTCTTTTATCGTTGTTTAAAGCGGCGCTGTCAATAAAATAAGAGAGGGAAAGGGACAGAAAATGATGATTGTTCTTAACGTGATTGATTTAATTATTTAGCGATAAACATTCCTGGTTATATATTGATACGACCTACGCACATGTGTGAAGAAATGTATTGCGAATGAATGTTTGGTTGTATATCGGCGCATGTCAATTAAAAAATAGAAAGCGAGAGAGGGTAGAGGTTGATTTTATCTACGTGATTGATAAATTATTTTCCCGTGAATATTCTGGTTTGTCTGTTTGGAATGGCCTAACTTATCTACGTAATATGTCAGACATGTATTGGGTTGGTAGTTTTTTTGATGTTTTTGGTTGTAACGGCGGCATGTCAATAAGAAGAAAGAGAAGTGAGTGAGACAAAGTTGTGCGATTTTATTCTTGAAACGTGGATCGATAAAATATGTCAAACTTTTATTCAGAATCATCTAGAGGTAAAGGTAAGTTTCACTGCCGTCAACAACACTACTGAAAATGGAGAAAAGTCAAGTGAGGTGTACCTCAAACGTAAGTACATGTACAATGTTTGTGATTTAATCTCGTGATTGACATCATGTGGGCCGCGATTGAAACTATGCCGACCAACGCGCCGCTAATTACGCGATTAGCGGATCCCAATCTGGATAAGTTAAGTGTAAAATATCATCTAATTTACAGAGGGGACAATGAATTCCACACAAACTCACATTCTCTGACAAAAAGCAGACAAACAAAACGAAGCTTTATTTAAGATATATCGTCAAAGAATTTCGCTTCGAATAAAATCTTTTTCAGTGTGTATCGAGTCAAATGATATTAGGGGGACCAGAAATAACGACCAAACTAGTAAGAACAGGGGTGGAAGACGCATAACACCCCCCCCCACACACACACACACACAGTGGTTTAGAGGCTCTTGTATTTGTGTGAATACTCCCATTTGGGCCGTGTGCGTGTGTAGGCGTGTGTATTGTGGTTAAGCTCGGAGCAGTACCAGATTAAGGTGTGATGTGAATGACATTAAGATGTGAGATACAGAAAAGTTGTGTGAATGGGGTATGAAAGTGGCTGTGTGCACCCACACAAATCAAACAAATTTTTGATATAGAAATCCTTACATTTCAGGATCATCAAAACGAAACAGAACAAAAGACAAAATTCAAAACAAATTAACAAATGAACAATAAACTCCGGATACATATCAAAGTTACAAAAATAAAATCATACATTCTATTCAATACAAAATAAAGCTGTAATTACAAATCGAATTAGGATAATTTTAATCTTATTCTTGTTCTTCTCGCAGAGATTGCTTCCCACCCAAAAACCACGTTGCTATCCCAAACTAAAACAAAGCAAGCGTGATATCAAGTAAGACCCCCTCCCCCTCCCTTCGTCACGAGAATGGCTGACCCCATCATCGATATGCTTTATCTTGTTGCGCATGGCGGAAGTAAGGGAAAGCTTTACTGAACTCTATATACACATGTTTGGGGATAACCCCGCTTCGTAACAATTAAGATTTTCTGCCAAGTACGAGGCCGTCTTGGCGCACGCGCACAGCGAAATTGCAGGTGTAAATTCATGTACTAGACATGTTGCTCTCTTCTCTTGCACGTGTGTCGTGTAACTAACGCGATTTCAGTCACACCTGACCTGCCGGACTTTGGATCCAAAATTCGTACACGCTGATTTATTTCAGATCCAAAAGTCGGATAGTCGTGGCGACCGAAATCCGTTTAGGGTGCGCTGGGTGGTGGCCTTACACGAGGCATTGACAGCGCACAATGGCTTGTGTTGCCGTTGCATTTCAGTCGCTAGGCAACGTAGCTGAACTGCAGTGCTCGTAATATTGAGAGAAGGGAGAGATCAAGAAGATCGATAAGAAATGCGCCGAAGGATTTGGTAACTTTGACAGTGATGGATTACGCACTGGTGTCGAAATGACTAATCGCGGTGTCAATTACATGTGTTTTGCTTGCCATTCGTGCTGGCAATTTACATCGAGTTAATGCGATTAATTTCGACATATAAGAAATTCGAGTAAAGCAAATATAATAATACAGCGTAAGTCTATGGGGAAAAATCGGACTTTTTATTTCCGTCGACATTAAATGATATTCGATATATCGACTTCGACTATCCGAGGTTGAGCTGTATATGCAAATTTATGAAATTATGTATGGCAAATTTTTAAAAGTTTATAATTAATCATATTTGCGCATTCCATGATCTCAGAAAGCATAAGGTATGGACACCATAATTTATTTATGTGGTTTAACATGTGCAAGAGATATGGGCATAAATAAGAGCCCATATGGCGGCCCATCTTTGGATTTATGCTAATTAGATGTCTTTCCCCTATTAGGATATTTTGGGACTTTTAGTATGGCGTTCTAGGGACCTTAAAGAAATGCACTGTGGTGGAAAAAATTCTGTTGCAATTTGTTTGAAGTTTGGCCAAATTTTAGGCTAAAATGACTGGACTAAATGGTGTGTTGAAAGTTTCAGATCCATACATTATGAACTTGTTGTTTATGAGAATGTCTATCAGAATATTGTCTTTCCCCGAGTTTAAACTTTGCTCAAATTGCGAATCACGGTAATGTGTACGTTCACATGACCAGCGGAGCACACTGATTGGTTAAACAGCTAAACTCTGCGCGACCTACGGCTAAAGGCTGATCGGACAAATTTGGAACTAACAGAACAGCCTATGCACATTAACGTCACTGTGTAAATTTTGAAGATTAAATGTCCAGATTTTCACCAAAACTACGTATTCTACCCAAAGGTTCTATGACAGGTGTTTATTTATACTAATCTTCACATTGTGAAAGATTTGAGCTGATTTCATTCATTTTACCGTTTTCTGGCGTGCAAATCCCGTACTCTGTCTTTAAAAAGGGTAATACTTCCATCCAAAAGTAAATATTTGACAGACAGAAAACAGTTATTTCATAATTTTGTTCCACAGACTTACTGTATTCCGTGGTAGTTGATTTTGACAGCATCAGGAAACTTAGTCTCTCGTAGTTCCTCAGCTGATGGGCCACTCTGACGACTAGCTGTTGCTGACCTTGTCCGAGGACTATGTCTGACCGCAGGCCGACTCAGGACCAGGTCTTCCTTCTTTGGCTGACCATTGGGCTTGAAATGCTTCAGGAATTCTTTGGCACTCAGGGTGATAGCTTGTGTGGAGAAATAAGGTGGAAAGTAAATACACTAGGTGTAAATCTGTTTTCACCAAGTTTCAATGCAAATCTGTTGTAATCTTCCCTGCTGATGAATTGAACACCCCCTGATGACTTGAGTTATTAAGTCAAAATACAAGTGGCCTCTTGCAAGAGCCATTAATATGCAAAATTAATTACCTGATGTACTGGACAAATCTCCCACTATTTGAATCGTAGTCAACAATTACATCTTTAATACCCAATCTGAAACAAGCAATTAATCAAACAAATTCCAGCCCCACCCCCCAAAAAAACCACACATTACTTCATTCTTCAATCATGTACACAACGTGCTTACGATATATATTCTGTAACACAAAGGGAAACCATGTTTATTGCAGAAATCAGTCCCACATAACTCACTATTATTGTCAGGAGGCGGCACACTAATTCCACCTAGCATCATGTCAGAGGATCGTAACCTCCTCAGTCTGTTGGCGATGGATTCACGATTCTGCAGCGCTTCTCGTTCAACCCAGTGGGATGGACTTTGATCCAGTTCTGCAGATAAAAAACACAATAATGCACACAGAAATGTTCAGGATTTCATTGCCATGACTGTTACGCATCGGGTAATACTACACATAAGGTATGGAAAGGAATTTCTCTTGCAAAGTAATGAATGTTATGGTGTACCTATTATGAGGGTTATCTAAAGGCAGGGAATCTCGTCCGCACCCCATCAGCAGAACTACAAAATATTGAACAACAAAACATCATTCTTTGCCCTTATGCTATGTATGAAGGACATACCTGTAAAATGTGAAGATCAGTAATCACCTTTGAAAAATGTACCAAATAGTAAGTGGCTAGTTGGTCTCACTGTGAAGCTCAATGAACCAAGTCAGTTCAGAATATTATTTCAGTATTTACTTATTGGTCTAGGAATAATAATCTGAAAGGAGACTTATGTATGAACATGAATGCATATCATGGTACACATTTGTAAATAAATTTCATGATGATGATGATGATGATGATGGCTTATACCTCGGGTCCGAGGATTAAAGGGAATATATTTTTCAGTTGCATGATTTAAAATGACTAAACAGGCCAATCCTGTAGTGACAGACTCTAGCGCAATTATGGCAGGGAAAACCTTGGATAGGGGTTTTTGCGCAGCTGGAGCCTTTCTCTGCCTGCACTTCCCCTCCAAGCTTCTCTTTGCAAAGAGTGAACAGCAAGGAGCGAAGAGAAGAGCGAAGAGAAATAAATTTCATATATCATACATAATGAACACCTATGCACTGTAAGGGTCTGAAAGTAGATTTACAATTTTGGTATCTGTGATACAGCAATCCAATTCAAAATCTTATGGTCGCTAAATTTCAACCAAACTGAATTTCTAGCTCCTAGACTTTGCTAAAGGTTCTTTAAAAATTTGTTTCTTCTATGCACAAGTCTATTTACACAATGATAACTTTTAGGCATTCAAAAGCGATACCCTGCCTGCTCTGCAGTGGATTTAGCAATAGCTTTCATGTACTTCCACTAACACATACAGATACAAACACATACATACACAGATACATACACTTAAGCAGATACATACACTTAAGCATTATTAAAGTAACATATGGTTGCTGGAGCAGTGAAGTAGGTGAAAAAGCACCGAGTATCATAATAAATTGCACAAAATGAGTTCATCGCGCAGTGATAATCTGAGAAACAGACATGTTTCCATGCTTCCAATAAATACATAATCCATTAAAGCCACAGGCTAACAATGACCACAGTTTTAGAAAAAAAAGTGAACTACATAATTCTCCATATCTAAATGTCTTTGATAAGGTCTAAAAATGAAGCCCTAAAAAAATTGTATTTCAAAATGATTATTTAGTGCTTTAAAAAAGTGAAAATTGTAAGTTGACCGGATTCACCTGCCCATTTCCCTCCATAAACTTACTGTGTGTAGATCTACACTAATTTGTACTCCACCGAGTACTAATTATTTATTTATATCTTGTAAGTGGCAGCATAAATTTCTAAACTTTTGTATTCTAGGGTGTTTATTTGTCTATTTAAGCACTACTAAGTAGCTCAGATATCACAGTTTAACAATTTTTTAATTTGAAGTTCCACAATGTTAGCCTGTGTCTTTAATCAAACTAGAAATGTAACATACCAGTTGGGATTTCATTCAGATCTATCCGAGCTGCTTCAGGATCTTGGTCGTCACTGCTGGTATTGACTGGCTCTACATCAGTAGCAGCTACGACCGTTTCATTCCGCACCCTACCGGACCTGGTCCTAGCTCCCAAGTTCCTAGTCTGCGGACTGTCAGAGGTACTGCTCTGTGAAACATCCATCTCCTCTTGAGTGGTAGGGGAGGCAGTTGGGCTTGGGGGTGTCGGGATCATCGAGCCGGTACCCCTCGTAATATATCTTCCTCATGTAATTGAAGAGGAAGATGAGGAGGGATGGAGTGACATTCATTTCTATGCCCTCCGACTGGATCTTAGCTGTGGTATCAAGTGAGATGGAGGATGGGTTACTTCATAAATACCACATTGTAAACATGCAGACAGTAAAACAGTCTAAATCAGTGTTTCTCAATTATTATTGTTGAAGTGCCATATTTGTTGTCAAGAATTTGTACTGTGTTTACTATCCCAACATGTGAAGCTAGCACAATGTTGTGGCGAAGGGTCCAGGGGCCTGCTGAAGGGCCCCTGACGGGGGTCGAGGGGGCAGAGCCCCCCCGGAGTTTTTAAATGCGAGGCTTTTTAAGAGGCCCAGAATGGCTTTAATTAATATGAACAGCATGAAAACAAATTAAAAGAAATTACACAATTTATTATATTTTCGTAGCGGCTTCCATGCGCCACTTCGGAAGGCCTGATGCGTCAAAAGTGGCACTTGCGCCACAGTTTGAGAACCCCTCGTCTAAATGTACACAGTCACAGCACCATGAAATAGCACCCACTTTTGAATCAAATTCAACGTACCACATATGTTTCCCACAAAGTAAACTGCTTTGGTTGTATGAGAAAGTACTGCCATCATTTCTCTCTTGCAGATTGTTAGTCTTGTCATTGTAGCAGGACATAAATTGTGAATATTTGCTTTTAAGATTAGTTCTTATGTTGTTCCCCTAAGGGCCAAAGCATATGCACAGACATACCTAATGCACACCGTCCTAATCTTACGGATACAAGCACCAATTCCAATTGAATCAGTGAATTTACACAGGAACCAAGTTCCCATTTGTTAACATGTAAACTTGGACCCTTTGTGAATTCACCAAATCCATTGTTTCCACTTAAAATCAATGTATTAATAGAAAATGGCAGACATTTCTTAATACAGCAACTTGTTTTGACATACCTATGACCATTGTCAAGGCCTTGACCTGCATTCTGGCTAGTTCTACTTCTTCCTCCCTTAGCTGACGACCACTCACTGTTGGGATGGAGCCAAGGACTTCACTGACACTGGGTGATGCTGTGAAGAAAATATTGAGGGGCATTTTATCCATTTATGTCACATGATAAGACTTAAAATAAAATGGAACAGCCCTGGTACTCCTCTACTTCTAACAAGCTGTCAAGCAAATTCACTGAAGCATTAATGGTGACTTCATGAGAGTATGCTGGAATCCCATTCAAGTCAACCTCTTTTTCTACATCAACACCATAGTAACTCCAGAGCAGCACTGTATCAAAAACTTGATGTGAATGGACTTATGCTAGCATAAATTACTCCAGCATAGCTTACTTTGCAGTATTTTAATCCACCTCTGGGTTGTTTTAGCTCAGAGCAGCCCTGCAGCAACACTGGACTAAATGCAATATTAATTTTAATTTAAATCAGCATCACATATAATTTCACGTAGCAGACCAGGAGTGGTAACATCGGAATCAGCCACAGTCAAAAGAGAGAATGAGTGTATACTAGCCTCCTGGTTTTCACACAAACACATATTCCAACACTTGAACAAAAGTATAGTTGGCTCTCAAAATATATTTGTACTTCATGTGATAAAAAAAAAGACTATTCTCGTTTCTGCTTTTTTCTTGATATATCCCGTTATGTGATTAACTCTTTTGGAACTGATTTAAGCTTACTTTTTGTATTTGTTTAAATTGATTATTTATTGTTTATTGAATAGTTGTATGAGGAAGGGTGGGGGTTGGATGGGTAGGGATTTTAATTTTAATTTGTTTATCAGGGACACATGTCTTCGGGTTTTGTGTGGGATCTGGTTATTGGTAGTATGAAAGGATAGTGTGGTGGGGGGGGGGGGGGTGAGAGATCATAGTATTTTTGTGTGATTTCTATTTGATCATTGTTTTTTCTAACAGTCTTTAATTTTGTTTATATGTTGCAAAATCAGTCTGTTCGTGACTGTATATATGTGTGTAATTTCTTTTTCATCGTTGTCTTTTTTTCCCATTAGTCTTAATTTTTGCTCATGTGTTCTTTTTTGTTTATAATATTTGCAAGTCTTATGTAATTGTATATCTAATATGTAATATTTCACTATTTGTGTTTTCAATCGCACAGACTTGCAGAAGACCAGCCTTTGCCTGAGGCAAGCAGTGCCATGTTTAAATAAATAAATTTTAATAATCCCTGTGTCTGAAACAGTGGCATTAAAACATAACCTTCAACCAGGTTTGCACCAATTTCCACTCAATGACAACAATGCATCACACATGTAAAGTTTAAAATGTTGATCTCAATAAATAAAGCAACACATATTATGATCAATATGGAGGTGAGGGTTTGATGTGTAGTGGTCCCAACCATTTGATATGAATAACAGGTTTTTAATAAGCAATTTTATTACTAGTAAAATTCAGAGCAATGAACTTTTGAAGGTTACTCTTTCTTAATCTTTCAATAATAAAAAGTAAGCTTCTGGGAATTTTTATTTCCTTAGTTTTTCAGGTTTATTTGGTGCATTTCATTATAATGTTGAATGTAAATCTAAAGCTAATTATTTATTTTGGCCTCTGTTCAATGCATTGACATGCAAAATTGGGGAAAAATTGATTATTGCTAAGGGAGAAATTTCCTTACAAATTACATCTCATCATATCAAATCACATCATTACCTGTTTCAGCAGTGGTTTGTTCACTTGGTTCACTCTTGGCAAGTAGGGCATGGGCTGCTCCATTAAGCATGTAGGGGGAAACCAATGGAGAGGCGATGCACCTTCCTCTTCTGTCACCATGTACGAGAAAGAAGAAAGTATGTCTGGTGCCTTTCAGCTGCACATCAGGAACTGAGAAAAGAACACAAATCATCAAAATAAGTATGATTTCTTGCCATTATATATTTTAAACAAGGTGGTTCGCGTACCAAGAGTCTCGCCTGATTTTGCGATCAAGAAAACATGCAATATGACCTTTTGACCCCTAGTTGACCTTTGACCTCTCCATCCTCATCAACAAAACATGTATTACCCACTGATTTGTTCCAAGTTTGAACAAGATTGATGCAAAAATACATCATTTGACCTTTTGACCCCTAGATGACCTTTGACTTCTCCATCCTCATCAACAAAACGTGTGGTATTACCCACTGATTATTTGTTTCAAGTTTGAACACAATTGATGCACAAAAAAAGAATGAGTGAGGAAACAAATTTAGAAACTAGAGACATTCGGCTGCGCCGAGCCGATGGGGTATGTCGCCCGTCATTAAAATTTGAATGTGGGGATGTACTTTGACGTTCATCTGAAATTCATCTATGCGCCATATACTATTTACCTAAATTACTCATTTTCGATAAGCGTTTAAGTTTGTGGTAAGTATCGTATGGGTCTGTGACTTGTTGACCTTAACCCAACTATGATCATGTTATTGGTAATTATAAGGACTTATTCACCAATTAATCCATATCCGTTTAAGCGTTTATGTTATTGTGGTAACTGTAAGACATAAGTATGACCCGTTGTGAAATTGCTTGCAGTTTTGAAAACCCTGAATGTGGATTGTTTCATTGGTACTTATATACTACCTTACCGTACTCAAAATCGGCGTTCTTAAGGTTTCTGGTATGAGCCCAATCAGGCATCTGTCAAGCTCCTCGTGACTTTGACTTTCACTCCCAATATCTTTTCGTGCATTGTTGCTCATATAATACTTCAACAGTTATAGTCAAGGCCTGGCACTCTATCGCCGTACGCGATCCAAGTCGACTATTTTGGCCGGTGACTTTGGACTTTACCTTTCACTTATAGTATCGTTAGTTGTTGTGTACAATACTATTCCCAAGTTACATCAAATCCAATTTCCTTCAAGTTATGGGCGGCTCGAGCCACGTAGACAATTTTCGGCCAGGTGCCTTTGACCTTAACCCCAAAGCTATCGTCATTGTGTTATTGAATACTGTACCCGGTTACATCGATATCAACCGGCCTTCCAAGTTGCGCAGTACCCCGATGGGCATAGACATTTTTGGCCGAGTGACCTTTGACCTCAACTCTTTCAGTTCATTGTTGGGTCAGTAATAAAGATTTCCCAGTTACATTCAATCCAACTTTCATTCAAAGTTATCGCGTTAACGAGCCACGTCAGTTATTTTGGGCCGGTGACCTTTGTGCCTGTTGACTTTCACCAATTAATCGAGTTCATTGTGTTCGAATACATACTATCACCCAAGGTTAATGAATCCGCGGCCAGATTCAAGTTTCGCCGTAAGGCCAGTAGCATATTTTAAGCTGTCGCTTTGACTTTGACTTTCACCCAAAATCGGGTTATCAGTTCTTGTTGCTTTCATTACATATTACCGTTACATCAATCCGACCGGCGTTTATCAAGTTTGCGCACGGCCACCGGAAGGTAACGAGCCCAATGGCGAATTTTGGCCGGTGACTTTGACCTTTGCCTTTCGCTCTCAAAATTAATCGTTATTTGTTGCCCCATAGTAATAGTGTCCAGTTACATGAAATCGGTTTATCCATGCGGTTCTTTAAGTTATCGGGTACGGATCCGGTTAGGCAAGGCGACGGAGGCAGACGGACGGAAGACGGAGACGCGGACGGACAACCCGAAATAATGCTCCGGAACGTTCGATTGCGGAGGGCATATGATGCACATGGCCTCATGCCATTTGACCCTTTGCCCCTAGATGACCTTTGACCTCATCATCCTCATCAACATACATGTGGTATTACCCAAGGATCATTTGTACCAAGTGTGAACATAACTGATGCAGAAATAAAGAAATGAGAGCAAGTTAAACAAAAACTTTAACATTTTCATAACAGTCCAATAGATTAACAGACCACAGAAAAAAGTGATTACTAGGTCTCTGCCAAACTTTGTTCAGGCGAGACAAAAATTATCCACTACACGTCTTCTGAAATGTCACATGATGTGTTACAACTTGAGGAATAATAATGTTATTCTTTTTAACCCGTTCAGGATTGGACTGGTCTTGACTAATCCTCTTCCTCAGGTTTGTACGAAATGTGTAACAGCAAAATCAAACCACCTTCAGTGGGTTAAGGAGGGTGTAGTCAGGACATGTGGAAGTAATACAACATCCTTTGTGAACATATGTTCAATGTTCAATTTTTACCATTCTGTATCAGTGATTGGTCACTAATTATGAAAAATAAGTGTCCATGGACTGTTAATAGCAACATATTTCTATTGACACTAATACAGATCTAACTACAAAATTGTAATGACATTATCCCAAAACAACACAACAACAACAGCAACATGTGCAAATATTAGAAGTTTTCTGATTATGTATCCAAAACAGGTGTTTAACAACTCAGATCGACTCCATGTATATCTACCTGTTGGATTGAGCGGGTCATTCATAATGGCGTTGGTCCAAGCTTCTGTGCTCAGCCCCTGGGAACTTGCACTGGGTATGGGGCCATCCACTTCCAAGCAACTCAGTTGACAAATTGCACCCTGACCATCACCCGGCAAGCGGTGGCTCAGATAACGCATCCAGAAGCATGACCTTGAAAACCTGTTGATCTTCTCTTTGTCGTTCAGTCGTCTAAAAATAAAGCTAAGGAGACTTTTGTTCCGCTGTTTTGATGCACCTATTCTGTCTTAGTTTGATTTACTGTTAAAATGCATGTCTTTTGATATGATTTATTGAAAAGTATCAGAATCTTATTACAAATCAATTTTCTATTTTGTTTCAAAAATTATGAAATCAAAGACATGTAAAACAATACATACATGTAGACTGATCCTACTCAATTACCACAAATTATCACAAACAATCTTCTTATCATACTCATCATGACGTCACTATCATTAGGCATAGTCCATGAAAGAAGCTGTAGTACCACAAACAAGTATTACCAGGGTTTGCCGCAGTGGAAAACACTGGCGGTAAATACCAGTAAATACTGCCTTGATTTAGGAAAATGGAAAATAGTTGGAAATACACTGAAATATTTTGAAATATACATGTACTTCTTGAATGATTCAAGTATTGTTCAGGTGTTTCTCAAGTATTTTGTAGTATTTCCCTGTACCTCCCTATACATCCTAAGTACTGTACATCACAGCATTTCCCAGTATTTCCCATCTGAGCGGGAAATACTGGAATTTCCCAGGAAATTGCCAACCCAAAGTATAACCTCAAGAACATGTTGTAAGGGTAAAATTCAAATGTATGCTGTGGCAAATAAAAAGGATACACTTCAAATTTTCCTGGAAGGATGAACCAAGATGGTATCTCATTCAGATTGGCAAGGTGAACAAATTCTAATGTCCCATCAACAACAAACTTGGGCTGTGAAAAAACACAAAAATATTGAAACACATGAATCTATAAAATGAATAATATTTCCTAAAGTAAAGAAGCCAGGCCACATACAAAACAAAATTAAGTACGCACTGAAAAAATACAAAGTAATTCTATAATATTCACAGGCATGTGCAGCACATCCTGCTAATTTTTAATTTGTACAACTTTTACTTTAGTAGAACTGTTGCTCATATTAAATAACTTTTCTTAAATTTGCTAATTACCTTTTATATGAAGCAGTTGCTTTAATTATGTAATCTGTTACAACAAGCCTATAACAACATGTAATATCAATTGTACTGCTGCAGGACAGCTATGACAACATTATCAACCCAGTGCAATATTGTTGTGAAAATAACTTAAGACAAAAATCAAAGAATTGGGGTTTTATTTGAACCTTATTTCACCAACATGCAAATACGTGGATCACTTTTTAAGAAAGACTTAATTACATTGGCTGGTATTCTTGAAAGCAGACTAATTTCGTCTCTTGGAATAATTGTCCATATTACGGAACACCACTTCAAACAATATTAATTACATGTTTGGTGCCTTAATCTGTAACAAAAAACCAATACCTATACAATTATGAATTACGAATGTATGTGACGTTGAACGAGAAGGACGTGCTTTTACGCTCTCGGAGATTGACATGAATTAGCGACATGATTTAACGTCCTTTATACGCTGATTGCTGTCTCATTTTCGGCAAAAGTCACACATACTGTGATATACGCATTTATTAACATTTTGTTGGTGTATATCAAGAATATTTTGTGAATTCCTTTGCAAAATCGTTGGTTAAACTCGCTTGGTACTTAACACACTGCGAATATGGAGACCAGGTCGATGCACGCAGCCGGTTTGAAAAACCCGCCGCCCAACTCAAAGGGGGACACAACCGAACCAACTGAGGGTCAGCAGCCGTGCAGTGCCCAGGAGCCTACGCTGAATGAGGACCCTAACCCCACACATTCTTCTGGCTTTGACGTTGTGAATGCTATAATAGATGCCTTCAACGACCAAAAGCTTTTGGATAAACTTGTACCAGCTATTGGCCAGGCTATTCACCAAGGGCTCATGATGGAAATCGAAAAGAGAGACCTTGTTATTCAACAGCTACTAGAAGAAGTAAAAAGCAGTAAAAAACGCATAGAAGAATTGGAACAGTACTCGCGAAGGAACTGCCTAATTGTACACGGTATCCCAGAAAAGGAAAGAGAAAATACAGACACACTCATCCAAGATTTGGCTGATGATAAACTCAAAGTAAAAATTGAATCGTTTGACATCGACCGAAGTCACCGACTGGGAAAACAAGGTAAAACAGACAAACATGGCCGCACCCTTCCGCGCCCCATAATTGTCAAGTTCTCTCGGTATAATCCCAGGTCACAATTTTATGCTGCGAGAAAGAACTTAAAGGGTACCAGAATCTTCATCCACGAGAACTTGACAACGGAACGACAAGCATGGCTTCGTAAAGCACGAGAGAAATACCCAGCACCACAAAATAAAGTCTGGACTCAAGATGGCAAAGTGAAAGTACGAACCAGGGACAACAAACTACTGACAATTGCATGCGAGAAAGACTTGATGGACAAAATCTGAAATGGAAACAAGTGAGTGTTAAAAACATGAAAGTTTCACAGTCAAATTGATTTCTTTTTTGTCTGTGTTCCTGTTTGCCGTTGTCATTTGTGTCACGTCCAGTAATCAGCGTCTATGATTTAGTTTAAGTTTATATACGTTTGTTATTGTAGTCCAAATACTATTATTTCGTTAATTTGTTGATTCAGTTGATTTTCTCATATTTATTCGTGGCATCGTCCTTCGTTTCTGTGTTGTACTGTACGTTTTTCTCAAACATGAAGTGTGTAGTCTGTTCTCAAACATTACGTAGAAATCAGGAATATAAAATATGCGATTGTTCACAAGTGGCTCATAAAAGGTGTGCAGAACCGGGCACACATGTTTCATGTCCGGATAATTGGGTTTGTCCAATTTGTCTTGCATACGAGTTTCCGTTCAATAAAATTTTAGACGATCAAGAATTTGTAGACACCATGTTTGAATTCTTTGCTTGTAATCACAGTGTTAATTTAACCCGTTTGAATGAATTAGCTTTAGATATATTCTCGTTGAATCATGAAACAGAAGAAGAAGAAGAAGAAGAAAATTACTTTCAAAAACAACTGGCATCTTGCCAATACTACTTTAGCGATGATTTCGATAAGAAACTGAAATTTGATTCTGACAGTTCGTACCTATCATTGTTTCATTTGAATGCCCATAGTATTCCATCTAAGTATTTTTGTATTCAAAATTTACTACAATCGATCAATCATAAATTTGACATTTATGCCTTCTCAGAAACATGGTTTTGCGAGAATGTACCTTCGTTCTATAATCTTTTCGATTACAATTTTCTACATAAACATCGTGAAAACAGAAGAGGTGGTGGCGTTTGTATATATTTGCATCCTAAACTCCAGTTTAAAGAAAGAAAAGATCTTCAATTTTCTAATGACAACATCGATACCATATTTGTTGAACTAGAACAACAAACTGGTAAAAATGTAATAATAGGAGTAATTTACAAGGCTCCTGACTCTAATTCTGACGTATTCATTGATCATTTACTTGCATGTATACATAAAATAACGTCCGAAAACAAGTACTGTTATTTGGCTGGTGATTTTAATTTCGATCTTTTAAAGTATTCTACCCATGAAGACACTGGGAAATTCTTAAACACGTTACTGTCGCATAATTTTCGACCGTTAATAACAAAGCCTACCTGTGTAACCACTCATTCATGCACGTGTATTGATAACATTTTCACAAATATCATGGATATCCCTATTCAATCTGGAGTCGTGTACACAGATATTTCTGATCATTTCCCTGTATTTCAAGTTACTCAGACTAAAAGTTTCTTCCGTTTTAATGATTACGATGACCAGTCTTCTAAGAGAAGGGAACATTAGATATGCTTCCTTGATAGAAGAATTAAAGAATACCGATTTAAATAACATTTCAAATTGTACAGATGTCAATATTGCATATGATACACTAGTGGAAATATTACAAAATGCATGCAAAAAATGTACCAGGACTGAAACTAGGAAGAAGAAAAAATATCTTCCAAAAAAGCCATGGATAAACACCTGGAATTATCGTTCCATAAATCGAAAACAGCGATTATATAAGAAATATATGTGTACCAAGTCGTCGACTGACAGATTGAAATACACTAAATTTAGAAATAAATTGAATGGTATAATTCAAGCTTCAAGAAAACTATATTATGACAAAATACTTCGTGAAAGTTGTTCTAACTTGAAAAGGACATGGTCGATTGTTAAGAAATAATTGGCAAAAAGAAAGCTCGTACTCTTCTTCGTATATTACCACCAACCATGTAAAATTGTCTGACAATTTCAGCATTGCCAACTCTTTTAATAATTTTTTTGCCAATATTGGAAAAAATGTTGCTTTAACAGTAGCTCATCCAGTGTAATTTCAGAAAATTTTGCCTGATAGTCCTCTCACTCTTTTTCATGTACCCTACATAAAATGAATTTGAATCAATAAAATTGTGAACAATTTAAAAAAAAGCCTTTCCACTGGTGTAGATGAATGAGTTCGAGCTTTCTTAAGAAAATTATTCAATACATTTCAACGCCTTTGTCACATATTTGTAACCTTTCAATGGAACTCGGACAATTTCCGAGGGCAATGAAGTTAACGAAGTTATTCCTGTACATAAAACCGGCGACGCAAATACTTTAAATAATACCGCCCTATTTCCCTGCTTTCCACACTGTCAAAAGTCTTAGAACGTATTGTTCATGATAGATTGTATAATTACTTAACGATTAACAACCTCATTGTACCACAACAGTTTGGCTTCGTCAGTATCACTCCACCGAATTAGCACTTCTTCATGCCACAGAGTTGTTTCTTCGTTCATTGAATCCAAAAAGGTTGCTCTTGGAATTTACATTGACTTGAGTAAAGCTTTTCGATTCTCTAAATCACGGCATTCTTTTGGAAAAGCTTTCTTTATACGGAATCAGGGCTCCGCCCTGCAATTGGTTTTCTTCATATTTATTAGGTCGTCACAGTTTGTTCATTTTAAAGGCATTAATTCAACATAAGACCGATTACTACGGGAGTACCACAGGGCAGCATTCTAGGACCTCTATTGTTCCTTTTATATGTTAACGATCTCGTCGTGCGTCTGACCTCTTTAAGTTTATACTGTACGCAGACGACACCACACTGTTCCTTTCTGATGATAATGTTGACTGTTTAATCTGCGAATTA
>JZLH01S0344678.1:21387-31735 GCA_001188425.1 Eucidaris tribuloides
CTTTGTTTTTAGTATTTTCTTATGTACAAGACATCCAGATTCCATCATCAAAGAGAACAGGTCTTGTTTGTTGCTAACTTTCGCAGTGAGTTCGACAAAATCTTTACATTGACACTGGTAGCCTGGATACTTCATGCTACAGATGTTTGTGTAATGTACATCTCAGATAATTAATTATAATGACATCAAAGCCAATGTAATAACAGGGTGCCCATACTTAAATCTATGCTCTAACAGATCTGGCAATCATAGTAAATCACTAATTCAGTTCTGGCCGGCATGTGTCAGCACAAGGCATAATACATGTTGATCCAAACATTATCCGAAACATAGGTTTTATTAACAGTAAAAATCAAGTTCAAAATTGAAGCATTCACAAAACTTTGCGATGAATTGTAGTATCAAGTTTCAAAATAATCTACATACAATGGTACAATAGTACTTCACAATACTAAAAACTTGGCTTCGTCCGCTAATAGCAATCAATAAAACAATGCGTACTTCCCTGTTTCATCCACGTGAAGACACTTCCCTGCGGGATGATAAACTTCAACTCTAGCTAAATTCAGCAACTGAGATTTGATTAAATTATAATTTAATTTCACCTGCAGGAAAATACATTAACAACAACATCACAAACAGTTGGCAAAAGTCAAGTGGAAATGCACTTGGCAACAACAGCCAATGATCTGACATTGTCTCAAAACTTCTCTCATAATTTAGGACGTTCACTCTGATCCATAAGGTACAATGATTTTTATGGCCAATAAATCAGACAAGTAAGTTACCAATAGGGTACCATGACATTTTGCTGTGGCGACAATTGCTCTGAGATAAACACTAACCCTAACCATCGAACAATATAACCGCAAACCTCATTAACCATAAACCTAATCCTAACATGTATCTGAACTTGGAAACCCAAAATGGCAGGAAATGGAGTCGGGGCTGACAGTTACAAGTCACGAGCCAACTGAAAAAATATTGTTCCCATAGACTTTGTAACATGCGTACTGCCGTCCTCAGGTGGGCCAAGGGCCCAAGCCGGCAAATCTGGCCTGAGGTCTCGGCCTCGGGACTACATCAACTGCCTAGATGGTAATCCTAACTGCGTAACTCTGTCTGTCCTGAGGTTAATGTCACCAAAGACCAATTGTTCAGCTGAAACAAATGCTGGGTCAGTAATACTCGCACATCCATCATTGCATTCTATAATTGTGTGTCATCTTTACACACAAAACTAATTTTTAAGCACACACACCTAACTGTATCATGAGCTGCCTGGAACAATATGCTAAGCTTGCCAACTGCATGGCTCAACAAAAGAAGTGTCTTGTAACAAATAAGTTCATAAACGCAACCACCTTGTATTGCCTGATGTTAAAGGCACTGTAAACCAATTCTCCAGTTTAAAAAAATCTGAGGGCTACATGATTCCCCATGCTTACTAGTGTCCTTTGATAGCAGTCCTAAAATAGTGAAAGGCCCTGAAAACAATTGCAGTGTAAAACATCATTAAAGTGCTTTAAAAAAAGTGAAAATCATTGAGAGACTCATTCCCACTTTTCTCCATAAGACTGCTGTGTTGCAGAATTTCTCTATCGCCTGATTATAAAATTAATGTGCCAATTTTGTATCTGCACATATTGTAACTAAGTGACAGCATAACTGTCCACAACTTTGTGTTCTAGGCTGTTATTTGTCCACTAGAACACTGTCAGATATGTCAGATAGAAAAGTTTCGACAATTTTTAAAGGGTCTTCACACAGTGTTTAAATATAGTGTCTTTAAGCCCATTGGAGACGGTTTGATGTTGATAATAAAACAGCAACGGCAGGCCATAGACCCAACTCGAGATATCTAATACTTAGTCTCCAGTGGTTAATGTTGAAGTTTATTATACACTACATGTAGCCATGACAACCACATTGTAACACATGTACGTGTTACATGTATGCATAGAAATAGTGAGAATCAAAAGTGTAATACACTGCCCCCCCCCCCCCGGGTCTGCTAATTAATTTCCGCAGGCTACAGCCATGCAGGATACTATAATATCACCAGAATTGTGTGAGCATTTAACTTGGGGAATTTTGCAAGGAATCAAGATTTGCGATAGTAAAATGCACCAAAATAGCTAAGTGTTACTTTTTGAAATGCCGAATACCGAGACTGTTGTGATTGTGAAAAGTTTCATTATATGCATGAAAGTTTCATTCTCAGCTCCTATCGCAGGGAAAGTTTTTATGCCGTGAAAGTTTATTGTTTTATAGTATGTGAGAGAGACTCTAATGCCTAATCCATGATAACTGTTTTCTGACAGCGCAAATCATGTTGCAATCGCAATTACGACTCTTAACAATTGAGAAAAAAAAAAAACAATTCGGAGACAGTTCAAACAGTTTTGAGTTTGGAAAACATAATTCTAAGTTTTGGCTTTCAGACATGACAATGAGAGTCGGGCAATGAGAGTTCGTCAGCAAATGCAATCACTTTGGAAACAACGTTTTGGCCGTGCTAATGTCCATTCCTCTAACTGCCCATATCTACAGGTTGGCTACTACATAGCTGATAAATTTGCCCAAACAGACTCTTTTCAACAAATTTTGACATTTTTCTGGTCGTTCCGTTTCTGAAAAGTCTGAAATTGGTCAATTTAATCAGGACTAGCTTATCACAGTACCTGCAATTGTTCAGTTAGTTTTCATTCCTGATTACTATGGCAGTACAGTATGAACAAATGCTTGCTATCAAATCTTTAATTGCATGTATTTTCTACAAAGCAATTCATAATTCACACTTTTAAAATAAGACTGTGGAATGTGTTGGAACTGTCATAAGTTTGAATGCATGATGATTTTGGAAACAACAGCTGAGGCAGCGGTCTGTTTGGCTAAGTAAAAAAAAAATGCAAATAATTAAAAATTAAATTAGACGATACTCACTTATATAAATAAATGCATGTGAACAATAAGAAACTGGTATGTAATCTCAAAATAGGTGCAGGCTACATCATGACTTATCTTGAGTTACAACTGGAATTTAACTACAAAGTGGCATCAAGGACAAGATAACTTTAAAATTATGACAAAAATAATGGATGGCATTAACATAAATTAATATTAAAAACTAAAAGGTGACAACATATTAGGATTTAAAACACTTGCAAATGGTTGATAATAATTGTAATTGTATGCAAATTTTATAGAGATTGTGTATGGGCTTCTCACTGCAAGTACCTGCATGCACTGCACTTTTTCCCATAATGAGACTTTCCTCTTGGCTGTGCCCTTTTCCGAGTGACCTACTTTTTATTTCAGAAACGGTCAGAGAGACCGCGGAGTAGATTATTCTACAAAACAACTAATAAATGCGGTGTATCCTAAAGTGAAAATGCATTCTTACACAATATGATGTTATGATTAAGTTCAAATTAATGAGGAATATCAGTGCATAAAGACCGACAATATGTCATAGCACTAATGACATTCACCAGGAAAGTATCATGACGTTATGACAAGCAAAAACACCACAGGCTACTACGCGCCACACACACGCTGCCGTACGCGAGTACTTATCTGTATGTGTCGTGCATAACAATACACCGGTCTGCACTGTAAGGGAATTTCCAGAAACCGTCCGAGCTGAGGCGACCGTCTACACAAAACCCCAATTTTGGCTGCAAACGTCTGATATACGAAGGAACTTGACGCCCAAGATTCACATATGTAACGTTTGATGAATATACTACAGAAATACACATAGAAGTCATGGAGATTGCGCCTCAAAAAATGACAAAAATTCAGGCGACATAAGTATATTCTTTCCCCGATTAATTCAGCAACCTTTGTTCTTGACTGGATTTTTTGTTTTGGAACTGTCAACTCCATCCTCAAGGCCGTACCAAGGAACGGCGACAGGGGTAAAACTAACCCAAGTCAGAACACGTATTTTCTGAGCTCGGCTTATGTTACCGCCCCTCTTATTTCAATGCAAATTTTTTGCCCAGTTGGGAGAATTTACAATCAAAACAAACCCAATAATTCTTTGAATTTTACCTCAATATGTCTGTCACATGTGCAATAATGTTCTAGGAATTATAAACAAATACAGTTTCAAATTATGGTTGTTGCAATATTCCAAACACATATATTCATCTGTAGATAAATATTTTATACAGTAATGTTTGCATGCAAATATTTCTTTCGTCATCCACTGTGAACCAGCTAGAACCGCAGACCAGTTGCATCAATCGCTGTCACATGGTGTGACGTCAAGCGATTCCGTGGAAATATCCAGGGGCTAAATCGATTTCTTTGGACGCGTAGCGCAGGCCACGGTACCCACCCTTTTGTGTGAAAAATAATGCAAGCTTTCGTGTTTCTCCCCGGAGTTATCTCATGGTTTGAGAGGTTGAGTCGAAAGATAGCGAATAATGTAAAAGAGAATGAATTTCCTGCGAAAAAAATGGAAGTTATGCTCTATTGAGTAAGCAAGGTTTTAAAGAGAAGCAGGAAATACGTACAAATGTAAGCTCTACATGACAGGTAAAAGCGAGGTGGGGCAGAAGGAAGAAAGAAAGGTATAAGATCTAGCGACCAGTTCACTGAAAAATATGTTACATGTATCTCTTCACTGGCTGATATAATGAAGCTTGACTGGTAAATGTTCTAAATCATATGAAAGAAAAAAATCAAAATACTCAAAATCGGAAATGGATGGTGTATCGATCAGAAACCCATATTTGACACAATCCCACACTGGCGCAAGGTTGATTTCATTAATTGCGCTTAAAATCTATTTATTTATTTATTATTTTATTTATTTATTTATTATTTATTAATTATTTATTATTTATTTATTTATTTATTTATTAATTTATTTTAATTCATTCATTCATTTATTCATGTCATTATGGTAGCTTATTTATTTTATTTATTCTTAATTTATTTATTATTTCTTTCATGTATTATGTAATTTATTTATTCCATTATTTATTTGTTTATTATATTTATTTAATTATTCATACTATTTCATTTATGCATTTAATTTTTTTTTAATTCACGCATTATTTACCTTACGTATTTATTTAATTATGAATTTTTCTTGATCTGTTTAAAGGTATTGGCTAACTTTTATCCACAAGTTAAAAAAATCTGAGCCACATGGATTTCCGCGTGCTACCAGTGTCTTTGATGAGGTTCTAAAAGGAAGCCCTGAAAAAGCTTGTATTTCAAAAATGAATTATTTAGTGCTTTAAAAAAGTGAAAATCGTAAGTTTGACCAGGATTCATCTTGCCCATTTCCCTGCGCCATTAGGACTTTACTGTGTGTAACCTAGGCTATTAAAAACTCGCCCAGAGTTTTTAATTGTTTATTTCATGCATTACTTACCATTGGCAGTGTAACTTTCCAAACTTTTGTATTCTAGGGTGTTTTTGTCCATTTGAATCACTACTATGTAGCTCAGATATCAAAAGCGTTGACAATTTTTTAATTGAAGCTCCACAATGTTACTATCACTTTAAGACTCTGGAGTTTGGAAATAATATTTGATTTACAAAGTTTTATTTACATGAAAATACATCCATTATATCAGGGTGGCCCCAGAAAAAGAATGCTACGAGTATGATCGTAATTTCTTCCACCATTATCGCAAAATGTCCAATGATTTTTATTTCGTTGGCTTAGAACATTCCTTTTTCCACTAAAATGATACCAAAGATCATTGATTTTGAGAAAGGCATTTTGATTCTAGGTCCATTTTTCGGAGGCAATGCAATTTCCACATATTTGCCAAGTTTTCACAGCGCGGCGGTCATTCGGAACGCCGAGATATTCGGGATCTCACTGCCATAGACGGACAAAACCGCGATGACAAGGGCTGGAATGCCCCGCTTTCATAAGGAAGACGAAATGCGAGCTACCTCTGCCAGTTGTCATCGCGGTTGTCTGTGTATGGCATGCTGAACGCGAGAATAAATTTCGGTATTCTGATGATTCACTGGAGTCTATAAACATAGTAAATTTTGGGAAATCGACATTGCCTCCGAAAAATAGGCCGGCTCAGATCCAACCAACTCAAATCAAAGTGAATGATCATGGTATCATTTTTTGGAAAGGAAATGTTCTTAAACCATGAACTAATACCAAATGACCATTTTGTGAATGATTTTGAAAAATTAACGATCGATCTGTAGCATTCTTTTGGGCCACGCTGTATACTTAGCTTGGTGTACTTGATAAGATTAGCCCTCTGTTCGGCTAAGGGAACGGCCTCATCCTGCTGACCGTTCAAGTGATGAATTTCAAGGGTAACCTCTGTATTTCAGTAGAAATGTCGCTGTCAACTTAGTTCTGGTACGTCGATGAATAATTTCTGTGAGTGACCTCACTTAAAGGGGAATAAAACTCAGTGCATCTTACTGAATTAAGAGAGTAACAGAACAATAAAAAGATGGAAAATAGTGAAAAGTTTGAGCAAATTTGTTGAACGGTTCAAAGAAGTTAATTGATTGTTCAAAATTTATTTTATTTTTTGGTGTTTAATTAATCCTTGTTATGGGGGGATCCTGTAAATTGCACTCTACCCCAATTCTTCAGATGAAAGTTGGAGAAACTTTTCATTGGATTTTGTACACAAATTTTCCAATAATTTGCAGTTTGTTCTGAAGTAATCAGTTAACGAAAGTAGCTAATTCTTTCAGAAAAAAATGTAGAATCAGTTTTGCTAGGTACATACTTGCTACAACAAGCAGGAGCAAATCATATATTTGATAAAAAAGTGAGAATAATAGTGAAAATTTGTGCACAAAAACCAACGGAGAGGTTCTCCACACTTTTCATCTAAAAAGCTGGTAGAGATGCCAATTAAAGATCCTCCATAACAAGGAATTAAATAATCTTGACAATCATAACTCTTGAATCGGCGTATCAAAGCCAATTCTCAAACTTTCACTAATTTGCTGTTATTGTATTGTTTCTGTAATCTCTGAATGGCAGGAAGATGTCTGGTTTTTCAATTCCACTTTAATTCTCCGGTGGGAGAGAGAAAACGTATCTCGAATTACCGAATATATCGCATACGTACTTGTCATGGAACCATGGGCGGCAGATCCAGGGGGAACACGGGGGGACATTGTTATCCAGTTGTAAAAAATCATGAGCTACATGATTCCCTACATGCTACCGTACCAGTGTCTTTGATGAGGTCTACGAAATAAAGCTCTGGGATAAAATTGTATTTCAAAGAATGATTATTTAGTGCTTTAAAAAAGTTAGAGATTAAAATCGTAAAGTTGACCAGATTCACCTGTCCAATTTCTCCTATATGACTTACTGTGTGTAGATATTAAGCTATTTTTGTACTCGCTCCGCCAATATGTATATCGTTATGTCATTCATATCATCTGCCCAGTGGCAGGCATAAATTTCTATATACTTTTGTATTCTAAGGTGTTTATTTCTCCATTCAAACACTACTATGTAGCTCAGATAGCAAGTTTGAACCAATTTTTTTTTTTTTAATTTGAAGCTCGCCACAATGTTAGCATGTGTCTTTAACGATAGCCTCAGTACTTACAAGAGTGTGGTGTCCCCGATAGGCATCCCCCCCCCCCCCACACACACACACACATTTCAAAAAATGGATTTGCAACCTTATGCACAGAACAGGTTTCTCTTTCACATAGTTATTTTGTTTACTTTCTTTCCTCCTTCTTGTTTATTTGTTGTAGTTGTCGATTTGTCACTTTTTTTTAGACGGGGGCGCCACGGGGACCCGCAAATAGGGGGTGTATAATGTTTTTGGTTTAGGTGTCCGTCGCTCCCACTCCCCACATACAAACACACACACTCACTTGTCGGATTGTGTTTTGGCTTGTAATTGGGCAGGTAAAAAAAAAATTTTTACACCTGACACCCGACCGATTTTTCCCGCGACCTCCTAAGATTTACTCTGACACGCACCCTGTTTGAAGACACAATTTAACATTGTGGAGCTTCATTAATTGAACAAAAAAATGTCAAGCCTACAACTCAATACTCGTAGTTTTTATAAAATATACAAAGGAGAGAAAAATAAAACAGAACAAAAAAATAATTCGTCGCAATTAACGTAACCTAGGCTTCAAATACAGCATAAGGAATATAAGATAATCTGGCTCTAATTCTGGTTAGTTCCTGCTAACATTCCTAACGACATACTATGTGATCTTCCTCATGGATCTCGAACATGGCGCCCTCAGCGATATGGGCTTTAGCAGGCTTAGCGCGCAGCAAAGCCACCCCACTGAACTATAGTTTAGTGACCGCACCCATGTTCAACGGGCTGAAGTAAATTCAGCCGAACCACCCCCCCCCCCGCCCGCCCCCACTCCAATTCTCGACACGAAAAAGAACAGTAAATGTCGGGGGCTGGGGACTATGATCGTGGATGAGTAAGATTTTCAGCGGGATTTCAGTGCCTGTACAGGATCTCTTCGGTTAGTTTTTCAAGTTTGATTATTTGACTCTCGGAACCAAATGGGCCATACCCCCTCCCTTTCAGTCGAAAAGTGTTACCGCAGGTGCGTAACTACGGGGGAGAGGGGGGGGGGTTGGGGGCACGTGCCCCACAAATTTTGTGTTAACCCCCCCCCCCACAAAATCATGAAGGAAGCAACAAAAAAGTGTATGCGCCCCCCCCAAAAAAAAAAAAATTATTTTGGTCCCCCCTACATAACATTTCAGCCCCCCCCCCCCCGCCCCAGTGCCGCCCCTGCTGAAAAAATCCTAGCTACGCCACTGGGGTTACCTAAATGGATTGTGAATAAATCACCTGCCACTTTAAGATGGCTTCGTAAAGCGCGAGAGAAATACCCAGCACCACAAAATAAAGTCTGGACTCAAGATGGAAAAGTGAAAGTACGAACCAGGGACACAAACTACTGACTCTTGCATGCGAGAAGACTTGATGGACAAAATCTGAAATGGAAACAAGTGAGTGTTAAAAACATTAAAGTTTCACAGTCAAAATGATTTTTTTTTGTCTGTGTTCCTGTTTGCCGTTGTTATTTGTGTCACGTCCAGTAATCAGCGTCTATGATTAGTTTAAGTTTACATACGTTTGTTATTGTAGTCCAAATACCATTTATTCGTTAATTTGTTGATTCAGTTGATTTTCTCATATACATATTCGTAGCATCGTCCTTTGTTTTGTGTTGTACTGTAACGTTTTTTCTCAAACATGAAGTGTGTAGTCTGTTCTCAAACATTACGTAGAAATCAGGAATATAAAATATGCGATTGTTCACAAGTGGCTCATAAAAGGTGTGCAGAACCGGGCACACATCATGTTTCATGTCCGGATAATTGGGTTTGTCCAATTTGTCTTGCATACGAGTTTCCGTTCAATCAAATTTTAGACGATCAAGAATTTGTAGACACCATGTTTGATTTCTTTGCTTGTAATCACAGTGTTAATTTGACCCGTTTGAATGAATTAGCTTTAGATATATTCTCGTTGAATAATGAAGCAAGAAGAAGAAAATTACTTTCAAAAACAACTGGCATCTTGCCAATACTACTTTAGCGATGATTTCGATAAGAAACTGAAATTTGATTCTGACAGTGTGTACCTATCATTGTTTCACTTGAACGCCCATAGTATTCCATCTAAGTATTTTTGTATTCAAAATTTACTACAATCGATCTATCATAAATTTGACATTTATGCCTTCTCAGAAACATGGTTTTGCGAGAATGTACTTCTTTCTATAATCTTTCTCGATTACAATTTTCTTCATAAACATCGTGAAAACAGAAAAGGTGGTGGCGTTTGTATATATTTGCATCCTAAACTCCAGTTCAAAGAAAGAAAAGATCTTCAATTTTCTAATGACAATATCGATACCATATTTGTTGAACTAGAACAACAAGCTGGTAAAAACGTAATAATAGGAGTAATTTACAAGGCTCCTGACTCTAACTCTGACGTATTCATTGATCATTTACTTGCATGTATACATAAAATAACGTCCGAAAAACAGTACTGTTATTTGGCTGGTGATTTTAATTTCGATCTTTTAAAGTATTCTACCCATGAAGACACTGGGAAATTCTTAACACGTTACTGTTCTTAAACACGTTACTGTCGCATAACTTTCGACCGTTAATAACAAAGCCTACCCGTGTAACCACTCATTCATGCACGTGTATTGATAACATTTTCACAAATATCATGGATATCCCTATTCAATCTGGAGTCGTGTACACAGATATTTCTGATCATTTCCCCGTATTTCAAATTACTCAGACTGAAAGTTTCTTCCGTTTTAATGATTACGATGACCAGTCTTCTAAGAGAGG
>JZLH01S0344689.1:25869-40817 GCA_001188425.1 Eucidaris tribuloides
TCAAACAAAATTCTTCCCACTCTGTGTTATATTGTCTTCAGGTTTCACTGGTAGTGTCCACAGCCGACAGGAGCATCTGAAACCCAACAAGTTCTTGCCAGGAAGGACGGTATTCGAGGTAGTCTCTGCCAAAACTATGAAGGATGGCTACAAAAAGTTTGTGGTAAGTTTGTCACAATCTGGTCAAACTTGTGACAATTCAAGTAAAAATTGAATTAAAAAAATATCAAGATTAATCTCATTAGAAAAATTAGCAAATTTTATGTGTGTGTGTGTGTGTGTGCGTGTGCGTGTGCGTGTGTGTGTGCATGTGCGTGTGCGTGTGTGTGTGTTTTCTTTCAAGTTTGTGTGTAATGCCTTAACCCTTAGTGTATGGGAACTGAATGTGTCATGTAGGCCTACTAACTCTATGGAAATTGAGCAATCTCGGAGGCAACTGTTTAAATACAATTACAGTAGATCTTCACAAATGTAATGAACATGGCAATTCTTTTTTTAACAATTTGTACCTCAGGCGTACACTTTACCAAGACTTGTGTAACTTCTGGGCAAAGAACTTTGGTGTAGTAGTAAATGTACGTGGCAATCATGGAAAGGCTCAAATTGAACTTTTTATTACAATTACAGTGACAGTGTTCCCAAAGCTCAATTACAATACTAATTAAAACTCTTGTAGATTTGTTAATTACAGTAAATCACCTAAAAATAACTCTTTAAATTATGGTGGCATGCCATATTTGGGTAAAAAATGATTTGAAGATGGGAAGGATGAGGAGTAAAAGCTATACTAGTGTATTTGCCTGTGAAACAACAAACAAAAGCAAAAACAAGTATTGTGTGTCATAAATGTCCGGGAGGTGTAAACTTTCACTTGAAGATATTTTTTAATGAATCATTGACGGTATCAATTCCAACTTGGTGTCACTAGGTTGTTTGAGACCAAAGACCTCGTAGTTTTGACACTGTCACTGAAACTAAATTCTTTTCGGAGACTACAATGCTGTTTCCATTTAATTGAGTTTCATCGACGGGACAAAAAATTAAAAAGTTGATATCAGGAAATGGGAACAATGGTCCAGTAGTCCAGAATATAACCACATCAACTTGGTTGCAGGATGTGTATGGTGTCCAAGCCCTAGGAGAATGGGTGAGTCATGAGACTTTAAAGGCAGGGAATCTCATTTGCACCCCTCCCGCAGCACAGCGACACATCACTCATGCCCTTAGGTTATTTATTTAGGACATGTCTGTGAAATCTGAAGGTCAGTTATTACCCAGAATTTGACAAATGCACCAAAGAGTAATGGTGCTGAGATAGCACCAATGAAAGAACAGGGTGTCATTTTGATCAGTCTGAGAAATTTTTCATCAGTCATTCAAAACATTGAGGAATTGAAAGGCTAAACATCAGAAAACAACATCAAAACTACCAAAACTTATTTATTAAAATCACCCCCCCCCCAAACCACACACACACACACACACACTCACACACAAATACAAAATTGGCACAGGTATAATGCATAATGTATCTGCTCACTGATCAAATAAATTCTCAATAGGTTTGGTGTTGTGTTCTGATGTTTGACATGATGATGCCATACTTTTCGAAAGACAGATACACAAAACTTATCAGATTGATTAAAACTATTCATTGGCTTTAAAGTGACAAATTCAGTGGACTATTACTTACAATGATAATTTGAAAACACATTTGATAGGTCCTGTACCACCAACTTTACCAATTATCACCTGGTTCTTACTTACCTAAGTAGCAGTGATAAGTGAAAAACTATAGGAATGGGATGTTTTTGTGATTCAGTTGACTGATGGAGACAATGACAATAGGGAATACAATCTACTCCCAGTCATATGATTCACTCAACTTTCAGGAATTTTTGTGTTAACTCTTAACGTGCCAGTGGATTTGGAGCTATGGACTTTGTGTGTAGTATTTGGTGCAGATCTGCGACTTTGGCACATTAAGAGTTAATACCTATAACCCAATACATTTTGTCTGCTAGAGTGCTTTAGTATTGGGAAAATGGTTGAGCATCATCATCATCATCATTTATTTCAGTCAGCTTTTTCCCCTCTTACAAAGGGTTACTGACTCTCATGCCATGATGACACTCCCTCCTTCCACTTCCTTCTGTCTCGAGCATCCTCCTCGTTCAGTTCAGACCAACCTATACTACTTTCCTTCCACACCATATCTTTCCATGTAATCTTTGGCAACTACTGTATACGCCATATATTTCGCGTCCATATATTTTTGCGATTTTGCCTCAAGACGGGGAATTCGCGAGTGTATATTTTCGCGATTTTATTGTATTTACATTCACTTTGTACAGAAATATCAGGAAGTGAAAATTTTAGCGTTCAGTAAGTCGCGAAATTCGCGAAAATAAAACCATCGCGAAATATTCAGCGTATAGTATATGAAAAGGAAATCAAAGATGAGAAAAGTAAACTTTTATTTACGAGAAGCATGGTGACACTGATATTATTGTAAAGTTTACATTGGAATGAACATGGACAAATATTTTTAGTAAAACTGAACACACATTTGCTTCTGGAAAAAAAAAACGTATATGTGATCTAAAATTCTGTTTATCCCACTCATGTTTGTGAGTTGTAGACTCAACTATTTCTTTGCATGACCTGCCACCGCAAAGTGTACCATATTATAGAAATACAAGATATTTTGTTTTTCACACAGTATTAAAGCATAATTTGTCAATGGTGGATAAAGCGAACCTATTCATAACACTACTTACAAGTTTGGATTGTCACAGAGGCCATTATTAAGAAAAAGTGGGAAATTAAGCAACCACAAAGATAGTGCTCATTTATGTGCATGTACTCTTTAGTAAGTTACTGTGCAGGGCATTAAAATCAAAATGCCATAAAGCAGGGCTCAACACTGGCACTTGCCCGCTTGCCCGGGGCAAGTAAAATTTCATGTGGGGCAAGTAAAAACTCAAAATGTTAAACTTTACTTGCCCGTTTGGGCAAGTAAAATTTTGATCATGAAATGAGCAAAATATGTCCATAAACAACAAAAATATGTCAAAAATTTTGTGCTCATGTCTATTTCAACATTTTTTAATTCATTGTTATTAATTTTATGACTCAGCTTCATAAATCACACCTATTGCAACCCCCAGAATTGAAATAAATGTCCAATGCTATAAAAAACCTTATTGTTTAAATTTAGTGAGAAATCATTTTTAATATTTTTGTTTATTGTTTATTGGGCAAGTAAATCTTTCATTCGGGCAAGTAAAAATCTGAAAGTGATAATTTCACTTGCCCGACGGGCAAGCAGGCAAACAAGTTAGTGTGGAGCCCTGCATAAAGCCAATGCTATGAAGCTGTTATTAAATTAGCTTAAATTTTGCACAATTACTTTCTACGCTTAATCCTGCTTTTTCAGCCAAGTTTGATCATCTGACGTTTTATAAACTTTAATTTTGAATCAGTTGTGTCACAGCTTGGATTTGTAAAATGGGGCCTAGTGTCTCCAATACTTTTTTTCTCAAACTCCCGCATTAACAAAGTTATTTTCAAAGAAACTCATACATCAGACTTTCATCTGGGCCTTTAAGGTAATGACGTGATTAGGGGTAGTCGTCAACTTGGGGTAAAACTATTCTGGAATCAAGTAAACTAAACAAGGATTCTGCTGTGAAAATGTTGTAGTCAAAAGTTGACTTGTTCTAAAATAACTGCCATCAGTATGCCTTGTGACAGACAAATCTGTTATGTAGGATCTATTTTTATCGGGGCTCAAGAGAAACAAAATGCTAGTATGTTCACCCTGGATTAAGCTTAAGTAAACAAATTCAAGATAAATCCTTCCAGCCAGGAAATACCATCGAGCTGGTGTATCCATTGGTATATCTTCCGACCAGTTTGGTTTGAGAGGCATTTTTTATATCTCCCAAACATGACACAGCCCTTTAATTTTGAACAATGACAGATAAATGTATGGGCTTTTAGAAAATCTCAGAATTCCTCAATCAACTTAATATTAATTGCAACCCAACTTGACCTTTTCACACATTTACAGTAGCAAAAGCTACAGTTGTGATGTATTGTTTGTGTTGTGGTGACGAGTCACATATTTAATAGTAATTAGTAATGACCACATGATAATTGTCCCAACAATGCTACTGACTAAGTATGACCATGTTTGGGCGTGGATTCACTAATAGTTTCGGTTTGGTAAAACAGAGACTGGTGATTGATCGGTAACCATGGATACCAATGCCGACGTGTGAGTCAGTTTTTGAGTGTTCTGATATGCTTCTAACTTCGAAAAGTATGTGAAACTGAATTTATATGCTGCTATTTATGACAACATGGCCTTTACATAGGTTTGTGTTTGTTTTTGTTTTGATTTTTTTTTCTTTGTTTTGTATTGGTTTGGTTTGATTTGATTTAGCTTTTTTTTTTTGTAATTCATAATGTTCCAATACATACAATCAATTCCTTTTCATGATTATAAAATGATTGGTATTAGGTTTATTCATCTTGTGTAAAAATGATAAAATTGACAAGGGGCGTCAATCTGTTTTACAAATTTTTTTTTTTTGGGGGGGGGACAAAGTAAGAAACAATTTCTGCACATGGATTTTGGTAGTATTATTTCTTTATGTTACATATAATGGTTTTGTAGTGTCTTGCACTGATTTTTAAATGTATCCTTGCATTATGTTTTATGAATTTTTCAAGTTTTCAAAATTATTGGGTGAAGGGGGCAAATCGATATGGCTCCCCCCTCCCAATATTTATTGGGGTGGTGGATGCCCCCCCCCCCCCAGATGGAGCACCGCCTGCAATTGACACATCAGATTGAATTAATTCATGTCTCAAGTTAAAAAAAAAAAAATAGTAAGAAATAGATATTTTCAACGGAATTATGTATACGTAATGATTTTGGGCTGATGATATATGGATGATTGGATATGACAATAAACCTTGTGTTTATACATGTATTCCTCAATATTTACTCACAAACTCAAAATGCAATACAAACTTTTAAATAAACTTAAAACAAAACTATTTATAATTCATAATTTATAACCACTTTTGAATATACATCCTGGTTCTGTGTTTATCTATAGTTCTGTTTGTAATATCTTCAGTTTCAGGTACAGTACAATGAAAACTGCCTTAGCCAATCACCTCTCTATAGCAGCCAACCTGCCTATAGTGGCCACTGAAATGATTCCCCTGGAGACAAATTATGTTATTTAATGTCTGTCTATAGCAGCCACCTACCTATAAAGGCCATATTTTTTAATTTCCCGTCAGTGGCCATTATTGACAGGTTTCACTGTAGGGCTGGCTGATGTTTGGATAATATCGACATTAGTCGATATTGAAAAAATATCGAATACACGATAATGATCTCATGATTATTTCAAAATATCGCCAGAGGCATGATATGGCACAAAATACCTGTCGATTATGAAAACTTAAAATGCATGCACTGCAGTGGGAGGGACCAAAAATTCCCCATAGCTAAAAATACTCTGCACACAAGAGATAAAAACAGGGAGGTAGGAGTAATATGAGAGACCCCCATGCTGTTCAGCTATCAAACTTGTGGTAGTACATGAGCAGTGGTGCATTTAGTATTTTGTCAACAAATCTGTCAACACCCTGCCAACCAAAATGCCATTTATAAACAGTCGGCACCACAAATCTCCAGATCTAGTTACAAGAGGGTCTACAGAAAGCAACATTGTTTTGACCACATTTTGATAACAGCCCTAAAGAGTGCACTGTCAATTTAAGTCTACAACAGATTTATCTTGTTCATCACAAATCTGTTTTTCAACTCGGGCGATAAATCGTTTTATCGACCATAATTTTTCCAAGATAATTGAATGAGGTTTAGATCAAATTTCGCCACCTCTATTTCACTGTACACATATATTGGAAATAGTGCAATACTATAGGCACATAACAAAAAAAACTGAATATGTTTCACTAGAATTAATAACAGCAGTTCTGTTATGTTTGCTCATGTGTTTTTATGTTGTTGTTTTTTCTTTAAAAACTATCAATTAAAATACAAGGTCTGCAAAGCATTTAAATATCCACATCTAGCTTGTGTAGAATCGGGGGCTTGTTTTGTGATATTGTTGAATCCTAGGTAGTAGTAATATTGAGTTTATTGTTTTTATTATTTTGTCTTTATCTATCCAGTTATACACTGTTGCCGTTCTTCGTACCATTGGCAATGATACATCACAAGCCATCATTGAGAGGAGATACTCAGAATTCTACGAACTCAATAAAGATTTGCGTAAGAGATTTCCCACCATCATGGACAACATCATATTCCCGAAGAAGGCGGTGACGGGGAACTACAAGCACCAGTTTATCGCCGAGCGCAGTCGAGCGTTCGAACAATTCTTAACTCACGTATTTCAGTACGAAGAAATCCGCACATGTCCGGAGTTCCAACATTTTTTCTACAATCAGGACTTACGACGTGCCTATCAGTACATGCGAAATAAAAACTTTGAGGAAGCGTTACCGCAGCTCCAGAACGCGCTACACCTGCAGGAAAAAATGCTAGGCGGGAACCACCAAGATACGATACGCACGATGTGCGCAATTATCGTCGTCTACCTATCGGGACTCGAAAGTCAAGCTCACGTTCTGGGTTACGCTGAAAAGGCATTGGCGGATATTGGTGACGATAAGACGAATCCGTTTTTGATCCCTCTCTTGCAGACATTGATCGGCGTACGGTGGAGACTTCACAAGGACAAACGTGATTTGGAGGACCGATTGTCGCAGTACGTCAAGCCGGGACTGGGGGAGGGAAATATGCCGACGTTAGAGGAACTTGTAATGCAGAGTTTGTCACATTTATAGAGATGTAGTTAATGTGGTTCGTATGTTTTTCATGTTGTTTATGGATTTTAAAAGACTGTGTCCTTGATTTTTACACCCAAAAATGAACTTTTTGAGCACATTTCTTAAAATCTCTAATGATGTAATGATTCATATGTACAAGTAAATCTTCACAACTCTCATATAAAAGCACAAGTATAGTTTTGGTCAATCTGACAATTTTTTTGTCAGTCTCTTAGAAAGTATTCTTTTGTTACCCCAAACATCACAAAACAACATCAAACCTACTGAAAAATGTTTATAGTTACAAATCAATGTTTAAATATAGAAGAACATCTAGCTGTATGTACATGGGAAATGGATCCCGGCTTATACATTTTGTGTAATTTCTCAAAAATGGGAGAGTTCTAGAGCAAGTAATTTTCAGGGCAGTGATAGATCATATAGGTGTATCTACAAACATAATTGCAATGAATTTCTTTTTTATCATTGACCAAAACCATACCTTGACTTTAACCCTTATAGATATAGAGCTGTGAAACTCATTTGACTGTAAGTGATACATGCTGATCAAAACTTAACCAGGTTGGCCAAGAAACTTATACCAGTGAAGTTGGATCAGTACCGAGCAGCTTCTGCTATATTTTGACTCTTCCAATTTAATATTTAAGTCCCGGGTCTGGCTGAGTCCAGGGAGAGAATGTAAAAGGTGCTGAAAATCATATCTCATTCCAGGCCTGGGTCCTGTCTGATTCCGGGTCTCGGTCCTGTCTGGGTCTGGGTCTGAGTCCTGTGTGGTTCCGAGTCTGAATCCAGTCTAGTTCTGGGTCTGAGTCCTGTGTGGATCCGGGTCTGAATCCAGTCTGGTTCTGGGTCTTAGTCCTGCCTGGTTCCGGGTCTCAGTCCTGTCTGGGTCTGGGTCTGAATCCTGTTACAACACTGGTTGTGGTGTGCAAATCCAGAATGCAATCATTTACTCTTGATATGCCAGAAAAATGAAGCTCCATGGACATTGTGTGAATTTTTGGTGCACACTTGCATCTGTGGCACTGTAAGAGTAAATAAGTTGTTGATAGTGTGAATTTGTGATTTGGCCAACTTCCATGCCTTTTACTTCATGTCATCAGCTTTACATTTGCCAATTTGAAGGAGAAACTAAACGCAATGGAGACTAAGTACGAGATGTCTTGTGTTGGGGTCTATGGAAAATGCATGTTATAGGAAGATCAAATCATCTCCATCGGGTTAAATGAGGTCGTGGATAGGACAGTTCCAATATCTCTGTTTGTTTCATGATTTATTGTCTAATGCATATTTATGGTGAGTAATATTAATGTCAAAAAAATATGTGCACTGTATCTTATATTATCATTTGTGAAATGATGCCAAAATTGTACAGGAAGATATTTACTGAGGGGATGGTATTCATTATGTCTGCAGCCTGGGATTTTAATTTTTTTCAATCTCCAAGTTTGGAAGTTGAACCTTTTTCCCTCATCAATGTGTAAATGTTCCACAAAACTGCCGAATCTGTCCTCTCTCACATGAAAATCTCTAGTGGCCAACTGAGTCACAAACGGATTCCGTTGGAAACTATGACAAATGTTTATTTTAGTGTCTAATGACTGTTAGAATTCAATGTTATTTTTAACAAGTGACCTTTAGTCCAGATGTTAGAAATATAGGCAGCCACAGCAGTAGTTAAGGGGAATATTAAGCAAAATTTAATTTTGTTGTTGTTGTTTTGTTACCAACATATATTTTGGGTATCCATTCCATTTTATGGATTTTTTCATGGACCATACATATACATGTATGCAATTGAAAAAATATAATATCAGCATTAAATTTTCCAAATCATCATTCCCAGCCCTTAGGTCTTCTAAATTAGTCTTGACACAAAACTTCTAAGTTTTAAGTCGGACCCTGATAATTTATTTCCAGGCCATTTTTAATTGAGTGACTGTGTTTCTAAATTTGGAAAATACATATATCAATAAAGCAATCAATCAATGTTTTGGACCTTTTTATGTAAAGAAACAAATCATTGCATGTGATTCAGACCCTCTTATAAACTCCACCCAGCATTTGGTGTATATTTCACTTACACAGAACCACCATATCACTTGGTGAATTTTTAGTTTTGAGATATTTAGTTTGGCCAAATCATTGATGCCCAATCTCAAGGATTCCACTATTCAGACTCCCAAATTTAATTGGTACATGTAGCCTGACCTAGCATTTGTTTTTCATTTAAAATACTTCAGGAGTAATTTGTTATGGTTTTATGTCTTGAACATTTTGATTGCACCACAAAACAAATTTTGAGATGTTCTTATCCCTACAAATGAAGATGTCACTTAGGCTGAATAAAGTGAGCAGCTAGAATATAAATTTGTGTTAACAGATTAAAGGCAGGGGATCTCTTTTGCATACCTAAAAATTAACATTGTGAAAATACAATGGCATTTAGAAGAAAATGCCCTCTGGGAACCTCCAGCAAAATAAAGAAGCTATAAACTCAGTTTTAGTGGAATTATAGTGACCGTTAGACTTTGATTTGAATTTTTTCTCGCGAGGAAAAAATTCCTACCATAGAACGTACACTAAATGGCTAGTGTTTATCTTTCGCATTTTTCAAATTCTAGGTAATCACTGACTCCCAGATTTCACAGACGTGCCCTTCATGAATAGCCCAAGGTAATGGGTTATCTTTTCCTGGTCTGCAGGGATGTTTGCAAATGAGATCCACTGCCTTTAAGTGTTTGAAGACCAGGCACAGCCAAGAAAAAAGAGATGTAATAGTTTAAATGTTCAAAGTTACCTACATTTAGATTCCTTTCCATAAAACAAACAAGTTAACAAACAAGTATCTGGCTGAAAATTTCAGTGTGATAACCACTCACTATCTTGTGTATAGAACTAATGACTGTATATGATGTGAGTATTGTGTTTTCATTAAAATTGGATACTAGATACAACCTGTGTATGAAAATGGTTAATCCAATTCTGCTTAACGATAGGTAGATCCATACAAAGGGTAAATGCCAACTACAGGAAATCCTATAGCATTTGTTTTACATATTCAACTTACATGTATTCCTCAACTGTTACAATGAATGCTCTTTGTAGAAGAGCACAAGTTCATAGTTAAAATACAGAAAGAATAACTTCTGCGCTATACATTGATGTGATTTGCCTATGTGTATCTCCTTTTATGTAGTGTAGTCAGATGGGCTTGTTTAAGGGAAAGTTTATTTCAATGTTTCTGTTTCTGATATGGCTAGGCCTGTAAGTGGGTCTACATGGTTAAATACAATCAGCAGATATTGTATGAATTGAGGTTTGTATTTCAATTGTACATGTACTATACAACAACAGAGCTGAAAGCATTTTCCCTGCCAACAATTTAGAGCCAATTGTGATTTGGGAATATAGGTCTGCAAGATAAGATTTTCAAACTGTGTTTCCTGTTACTCAATTTATGATTTCTCTGAATATTTGTTTTCCAACATATAGTAGGAATGCATAATTTATATGTTACATGTACATGGCAGTTCTTTTTTTGTCATATGTGCTTACATTCTGCATTAAATGCTTTATTCTTTTAAGTACTACAAAGAGATGTACAGTTTGGTAAAATGTGTATACATGTAGATGTATGTGACAAAGTAATACATGGTGCTTATATGTTGCGATAGCTTAATAAAAATGTTGTAAATATATACTGCAAGCACTGCATAGCTCTCAATCCAACTAATTTAACATGATAAGGTATTCCTGTCAATTGAAGGAAAATATATTATAATTCCTACAGTCCATGAGGTCCAAATTATTTCGATTTCTGTTTATTGTATTGTATATTTTATTAGCTCATGAGATGGTCATTTCAAATTTGTTATGTAAATATTATTTCTTACAAGATTGATTTCTAATCTATAGAGTAATATATTATGAAACTGTGCTATTAAGTAAAATTTCATGTAAAGGCTACTGATTGTGCAAATGTGTTGAACTGTTGACTGACTTTTTATCACTTTTTTAAAGTAAAACTCTTGGCTATAATGTTTAATAACTGATTTCTTAAGAATAATTATGTTTACACATTCAGTCATGTTTTTATCTGGTGAATATGTGGTTGTGTAGCGGTAGACACTGTTTGATTGATTATAATTTACTTCATTTGTTACATTCAGCGAGGATCTTAACATGTAATATAATACATGTATGTCCAAATGATATTATATGGAATGTATAATTGTGGTTTACGGACATGCAAAATAGATATTTTAACATTTACTGAGAAATTCAGGTTCAGGATCAGTCTTTTTGTGCGATCCAAGTTCAGCTTTCATAATTTTCCTAATTCCAACTGATATATTTTAGTAGTGTAGGAGATACACTTCAAGTAACAAAACCTCCAACATTCAAAAAGAGGAGTATTAAAATGAAGTGGTGAGGAAAGGAGCTTGGTCAATACCTGCAAAGAGAGGCAAAAAAATATTAAGATGATGGTAAAACTTATGTAGATATGTATATTTCCCCCATTTTAGCACCTTTTCCAGTACTAATGTATGAATACATTGGATTTGATGTTGATAGATACAGTGAATTATGTACATAAAGAGAGAACTGTCAGTTCAATGTCAAAAGGTAATTAGTTTATGCCTGAATTCAACCAGTGAACTTGCTGTGTTCTTCTCCTTCTCCTTCTCAAGTACCATAATTTATTACATCTACTTCCTTTCATTAAAAATAAATATTGAATGTTGAGATATATGATATGAACAGGGTTTTTTTTTCAATGAACCAATGTATATTTAGTAGTATAATGGGACTGAAACATGAAACTGCATGTATTAATAATAAAATGCATGAAACTTCCTTTCACTTTCAATTCAAAAATATCGCTAACAAAACTAACACATGATGTTTGTCTTGATTTCCAATGAAGGCTACTGGTAATACCCAACTCTAGATATCATTTTCATGTATTAAAGGCTGAATAGAATTGACTTATGTGGTCAAACTGGCTGTAATCCAAATGGTGTATCATATATCATTTTGTCCCATGATACCATACCATACACATGATTATGTGACCTAGGTTAGATGCTAACTGAGTTCTTTCTTCTCTTTTACAGTATTAAGTACTTTTTTCTCATTACATATACTTGTGATTTTGAGCAAAATGCCTCAAAAAAAATTTTCAAAGCCAAAATCATTTTTTCAGACTATACTTTTTAGTTTTCATTTGTAGGTATATGGAATCAGATGCAAGTCATACTTAGTGAAATCTAAAACATGGAAGTCAACTCATTGTAGAAATACTACTTGTAATAGTACATGTAGTATCAAAATTGTATGCCATATTCACATTTCAAAAGGAAATATAAATCTTCGATACTGTAATTTTTTTTCATTAATGTAGACTTTTTATACCTGTATATCACTAATTTTTATGGTATATGTATCTAACTGTGGAATGTTCGTGACTGTGAATATCATCATATATGTGAAAGATGATATGTTACAAGAAACAAGGTGCCACAAAGGGGAATGAAAGCCAGACATCCATCAGCTTTCAGGGAATACAAAACAAGAGAAAGAAAATAGTGCAACAATCCTCCACAACAAGGATTAAATAAATTGTGAACATTCATAATCATAATTCTCGAATGGGTCAACCAGATTTGTTCAAACTTTCACTCAATTTCAATTTCAATTTCAATTCGTTTTATTTATTATTCATCACATTTAAAAAAATAACATTCAGATATTTAAAGATAAGGATTTACACAAACATATTACAAACACACAGTTATTCTAAAATGATAATTGTATAATAAAAAGGAATCTAAGTAAAAGCAAATAAATGCTTGAAAGAAAATAAGATTCCCTTAAATGACTCTTCCATCTCTTATTAATTTGTATTTTGCTGAATGCACATGGGTAACTGGGTGTCATTCCACTTAAAATCTTCTTTATCAACTGAAAATGTTGCACACATTCTGTTGATTTTTTTTTTCTTCAATATTGAGACACTTCATTGCACTTGATGCATGAAAAGAAATACTGCGCATTAATAATTTGTATGGTATATAAATATATAATGTTTGATATTTCTATGTGTGACCAGTGTTGTACTACACCTAACAAGGTACCACAAAGTACACAAAGTAAAATATAGTTTTCTTCAGTAACTGAAATTCTGACAATATTGCAGTAAATTGTGTCAGTCGTTTGGGGAAGAATATTAAAACATGTCCATGTACTTAATGCATGAAATTTTTTGTGCAGGTTTTCACAATTTTGGCTGCTTGCGAGTTTTCTTGCAGAATTATAAAACTGATTCAGTGCCTCTTCTTCAGGGTTTTTGCAAATTATATGATTATGATATGTTTCAGAGTTTAAATATACAAGGAATTCTACATGTGGATCAGACATTTGATATTAGAAGTGTGAAATACAGAGGATGTGTCAGATATGTAAAACAATTTGATGAAGCAACTGCAATAAATGAAAAATATATAGCATGCAGTCGCTTAGCAAGATAGAAGAAAGTAATCAGTATAGCGCCATCTTTTGGTAGAAACATTGTAGGGCTTCATAACATTTCTGTTTTACTGACCTCTGATAGTATGGCTCATTGTTCCATTAGAGATCAACATTCATAATAGTCTATTTCATTTAAGATTACTACATTGTACTTTCCATGAAAATTGAATCAAAATAGCAAGTTTAGAACCTGATTTTTTTTTGCTGATGTACTATTTTGTGAATGAAAATTGTCATTTCATATTTCTACATCTTTACAAAAAATATTTCTTAGTATATTAAGACACAAGTGAGTACTGTCATTTTATAGGTTCAGCTAGGTACAAGCGTACTTTCAAATTGAGTGCAATATGCCAGTAGTATGATAGTTAAAAGATGTAATTGTTACTCTAATTGTGTGCCCTGCCAATTTTGTAAATAAGATTATAACATGTGTACCAAATAGTACTTTAATTTCATGACTATTAGAAATGCTATCGGTGTAGATTTAATTCACAATATATTGAAGTGCATCTAATATTGCAGCAGCAAGTTATGTTAATATGCTGTATATAAGTATGCAGATTCTCTTTAAATGTACTTAACATGTGAAAAGAACTGAGTTTGTGAAAACTGAAACAGACACGTTTCATGTTCACTCATAAAAATAGAATGGACCATTTCCCTAATCATGGGAATTTAATGATGTTGAAAATGGTTCCTTGTTTTGTTTCCTTAGAAACTAATGATATATAGTCATTCTGGTTGTCTCCTTCCATCGCTGGGTATTCATGATATTATTGATGAACCATGTCCAATATAAGTGGTTTTGAGTATTGATGTCTCAGCTGAACTGAATGATATAAACATTGTGACTAGATCGTGTAATCGTTTAAACGTCTTCCGCCTGTATTCCCGCCTTGTACTTTCTCCAAACATCAAATATTTCATACAGACATCCTTAGATATCCAAAATCCCAAATTATTTAATTCCCATGTTTTTTGGGGGGTGGGGGTGGGGTGGGGGTGGGAGGGGGTGTCTGTGTTGTTGTTGTAAGTATGTGGTGTTGATATTATTGGTAACTGGTGCAGATGTTTACATAATAATAATATTCTTTGGTGGTTATCAGAACTTTATGAAATACATCTCATGATATGTTATTATATGTATGGTCACACTTTGTATTGTGTTTTATTTGTAATATTTACATTTTATCATAAATAAATGAACATTCTGTGTTTAAACAAATAAATCTGCTTCCGGAACTTTGTGATTATTTATTTATATCTGTTTTATTTTGATCAGCAAAATAGATTTGGGTAAAATGATATGAAAGATTATTTTAGTAATATCTTGTATCGTGTGTGTATATAGTGTTTGTGTGTGTGTGTGTGTGTGTGTGTGTGTGTGTGTGTGTGTGTGTGTGTGTGTGTGTGTGTGTGTGTGTGTGTGTGTGTGTGTGTGTGTGTGTGTGTGTATGTGTGTGTATGTCTGTGCATGTGTGTGTGTGTGTGTGTGTGTGTGTGTGTGT
>JZLH01S0344689.1:43643-54502 GCA_001188425.1 Eucidaris tribuloides
ATGTATGTATGTGTGTGTATGTCTGTGTATGTCTGTGCATGTGTGTGAGGATGCGTGTGTGTATGTATGTGTGTGTCTGTGTGTGAGGGTGTGTGTCTTTCTGTCTGTATGTGTATGTGTCTGTATGTTTGTCCACATTTGTTTGTATTACTGATGTCCATGACAAAAAAAATAGATTATGCTTATTTGGCGTGTGATTACTCCTGAATTCCTTACACAGCAAGCTCACCAAATACTTTAAAAAGCAGGCACCCACATTTCTGCAATATTTGAAAGGCAATTTTGATAAATGAGTGCAAATGTCAAAGTTCACTTCTAGAAGTCTGTATGTATACATACAATATACGTTTAACGTATTTGCATCTCTGCATTGATTCTATCAAAATTACTTCACTATTTTTTTTTCAGCATTTCTTTTCCTTTATTGGTATTTTATTCTTTTTCCTTCTCTCCTTTTCCTCGTCAGTTTCGTCTATCCTTCCTTCTTTTATTTTCCTTTTCTTCCTACTTCCTTTTTGAATCCCTCTTTGCTTCCATCTTTCCCTTTCCTTTTCCTCAATTTTTTCCCTTTTCTTCCTTTCTTCCATCTTTACTTTCCTTCTTCCTTTCCCCTTTCCTTATTTCCCTCCTTCTGTACTTTGTTTTCTTCCTTCATTCGATCGTTTTATTTTGTTTATTGTCATTAGTTGCTATTCTGTCTATTTCTGCAAGAAGTAGACCTCATGCCTGGATTAGGTTTGTTGTTGTTGTTGTTTTGTTGTTGTTGTTGGTGTTGTTGTTTTGTTGTTGTTGTTGTTGTTGTTGTTGATATGTGCTGTGTGATTTTATCATTGCCGTTTACATATATTTGTAATCATCAGACTGTACATCAAATTTCATGCCTTGCATGGCAATGAATAAATTAATCTTGAATCTTCAGTCTTGGTTTTAAACAGAATGGCCTCTTGTTAAACTTATATTCGAGGTATACTGTATAATAACTGTGTTGAATGAAAATGATTAATCCGCGAAAACGTGGGCGCAGACGATGAAAAGAGAAGGACGCCCCCACAGACCAGATCAGCAATCAAAATCAAAACTTGCATTCGGGTTTTGACTACAATGTAAACGTATCGAGGAGAGGGGGAGTGTGTCAGTACTACCGACGTCGGTCAATATCTTAGGAAAGAGGGAGGGGAAAGGGGGAAGGGGTGTGGGGGAGTGGAAAAATTCGTTGCTCCCGTCTTCGCCCTCTGCCATCTTTGACGCCATTAAGAAGATTTAAAATTGTTCAAGGGAGAAGAGCTAGGACTACAACATCCTGGATAGTGACTCCATTATAATTATAACTCCTACAAATTGTTTGCAGCTTTCACCCGACTTCCGTGCTCAGTGTAGATTTCTCGGCAAAGTTTTTCAAACTGCCAACCACCTTGAACCAGCATGGTCATGTTTAGACGCACGAAAGTATTTCGCAAGAATTTTGCATACGTTGTAGCACTGGTGCACTGTCCGGGGTGTGGGGATAAATCCTCCCCTCCCCCCACTTTTCGGGAAGGGGAGAGGCGTGAACAAATATCCCTCATCACTTTCAAGAAAACAATGATAATATTTCTATCAGTAATTTATTGATAAAGTTGTCATAGTAGTGAGAATTTTTCCTCATCTAAGATCGTTCAATAGTAACTCTAAAAATACGCAAAAGTTTCCGCTCTGTTGCTTCACTCCCTTGCATGCAGTTTCTCTCAATGACATGTTTTGCTCCCTTCGAAACTTCATGTGCATGGCCTTGTTTTAACGTTATATTCGCTGCATTATAGTATAATTATGATCAATCATTTTGAACATATGTGTACTTTTTCCGACTTTTAGATTTCAAAACTTGAGCTTGAGAGTGTACTTTTACAGCTATGTGTAGATTTTTTTGGAAAATTGTTGAAAAATAGGCCTATATGATGCATATTGTCGCTAAATATTAAGTGGTTTGGTGATGTACAGACCAAAAGGCTATAGCCGAAGTCAACATATAGGCCTATTTTTAAAATAGTGACCTTTTAGATGAAGAAAATAAAGTTTAGTTCGCAGGAAGGAACGGACGATATCTTGTTCAGTACCATGCGCATGTTGACGACGACGTCATTATGTGGAGGGCGACATAGACCCTGAATAATATAAACCCCTCAAAAAAATTCTGCAAATAAAATTTGAACGTTGATATCTCTCTTGGTGCTTGGTATCAAAGTATAATTCTTGATATTAGTATCATTGAAAAACCTGTCTATTTCCCTTTACAATGATACCTCATTTGCCATGACTATGGATTCATGGAATGTGCAAGACATTTAAATAAGCCGGGTCCAAGTCAAAAGTGAGAAGCTACAAAATGCATTGTTATTAGGACGAGTTCAGCATTCATTTGTATGGAGAGTGGATCGTGTTTAATGATGTTATGGTTTTTAATGAAGTGTTATGCTTTGTTTTCATAGCCTATTTTGCTTTGAATATGAAATGAGAGTTAAGTGGGTAATTGTGAAATTATCATTGTATTTTAATTTAATTAGTATTCTGACAATTTTCCAAGGTCCCCTCCATCAATCAACACATGACACTTCACTCAAAACCATCACAACTTCATTAAACACAATTCACTCTCCATACAAATGTATGCTGAACTTGTGTGCATTTTTGCAGCTTTTCACTTTTGACTTGGCCCCTTATTTAATTGTCTTGCACATTCCATGAATCCATAATCCTAGCAAATGAGGTATCATTGTAAAGGGAAATAGACAGACCTTTTAATGATACCAATAATATCAAGAATTATACTATGATATCAAAAGAAATATCAACACTCAAAGTTGAGTTGCAGAACTTTTTTGAGGGGTTTATATCCCACCAAGCTCCATCAAACCATTAAAAAGGATTTACCTACTGTTGTGAGTTTTGAATGAAATATTCACCCGGTTAAAAATTGCCGCATTTGGCCACAGATGACAGTGAAACATTTTAAATGTCATACAGACATTTCCATTTGATTCATTTTACTGTCAATTTCATTATTGACATAAATGATTATACATTATGGCGCGAAGTGGTCAGGCGCCGCGATCGTCGCGATTTTAATTAAGTGAACTGAAGAGACTGTCAAATATTTAATTTCTACGATATGGATGTTTGAAAAAAACAATGAGATGCAACCTTCAAATGTTGATCTATGTGCCGAGCGTGGGATGGTGGTGATGATGGTATTTATAATCAAGGTGATTGGTTGCATACGATACCGTTATTAGTTTATCAACTGTGTCAAATTTCATATTGAGTTAGAATAAAATACATCCCTTTTTATGTTGTGATTGTGTAGATTGCTTTTGGGGTAGTGACATTCAAAAGCTGTGTTCTGTTCAAACGACAAAATTAAATATAGATCTTGGAGGATCTGATATTTGTTAAATTTAATTTGATGTACCAGTTTTAGCATAAATGACAATGTGATACAATATCTTATGTGTCCCGAAAATATGTTGTCAATGAATTGATCATACTTTTAAAAAGCATTGATATCACTATCACCATCATTATCACTTATTTTAATTATATTGTGACTGATTTATAAGCACTTATCGTATGAAGTAATGATTTTGATTGTTCAAATAATGATCCCACAATGTGCATACCGCATTGAGCGGCATTAGCGACTATTATATAGATTGAAGTGATAAGTTTAAACGGCTTTAAAGCCACTGGCCAACATTTACCTCAGTTAAAAAAAATGTGAGCTACATAATCCTCCATGCCCCAAGTGTCTTTGATAAGGTTTAAAAATGAAGCCCTGAAATTTTTTTATTTCAAAATGACGATTTAATGCTTTAAAAAAGTGAAAATCTACAAGCATTCAAATTGACCGGATTCACCTGCCCATTTCCTCCCATAGTCTTACTGTGTACAGATATAGGCTATTTTATCATCCACCGGAGTAGAAATTGTTTATTTATGCATACCTTGCCATTGGCAGCATAACTTTTCAAACTTTTGTATTATGGGGTTTTTATTTGTCCATTTGAACACTAGCTCAGATATCAATGTTTGACAATTGTTTTTTTTTTAATTGAAGCTTCACAATGTTACCCTATTACTTTAAGGTTATTATAAATGTATGATGGAGAAACGTGTAGTGTTCACAAGTTGTAGATAACTGTATACTCTTCTAACAGTGAAATTTTATTGCAATGTGTAAATATGTCTGAAGTTACAATGACCTTTTGAAGTTATCTTATTTTCAATGAATATGTATGTCACCATTCCCCCCCCCCTCACCCAAGGAAAAAAAATCTGTAATAAGAGTCTCCAGTTTGTAGAAAAATGATCCAATGTGAACCTATAATTTTTGAGTGATTTTCTTGGTGCTGATCTTTTATTGTGTAAAAGTGTGATGACATTATGGAGGATTGTTTAATTGGTAACCAAGGACGGTGCCACAGGGGGCAGCCGCCACCCTTTTTTGGTCAAATTTGATCGAGAAAATTTTCCGGCAACCTCCCCCCCCCCCGTCCTCTCCCCCAACTGAGGGACTTTTTGGCTGCTGATTTGGCCGCGAATATGGTCGTGGAAATTGTTTTTGGCCGCGAAAAGTTTTCCGACGGATTTCGCCCCCAAAATTTTACTTTGGCGCCGCCCCTGTTACCAACTCTACCACGTTTTGAGATAAAAGTGTGGATAACCCCTTATTGGTTTTATAAGCAAGTTTTCACTTATTTTCATTTTTTATGAAATATCTAAAGCCACTGGCTAACATTTACCACTATTAAATAATGTGAGGTACTTAATCCTCCATGCTCCAAGTGTCTTGATAAGGTCTAAAAATGAAGCCCTGAAAAAATTGTATTCCAAAATGATTATTTAGTGCTTCAAAAAAGTGGAAATCGTAAGTTGACCGGATTCACCTACCCATTTCCTCCCATATTCTTACTATGTGTGGATCTAGACTATTTTTTACTCGCCCCGAGTACTAATTGTTTATTCATTCATATCTTGCCAGTGGCAGCATAAATTTCCAAATTTTTGTATTCTAGGGTGTTTACTTGTCCATTCAAACACTGCTATATAGCTCAGATAGCAAAGTTAGACAATTTTTAATTTGAAGCTCCACAATGTTAGCCTATTACTTTAATTACCTCTTGTTTTTTTGTACAAGTAAGTCCCAGCCAAAATGATTCTACATGTTTCTTTTTCTGAAAGAATTTGATTACCTTCTCAACTGACATTTCAGAAAAAAACGAAAATTTGTGAAAATCGTGCACAAAACTAATGGGGAGTCTTCCAAACTTTTATCTAAAGAAAAGTGGTAGAGTTGCAGATTTAACAATCTTCCATAATAAGGATTACTTGAATTTAAAATATTTATAACTCTTGAATGGTTCGGTCAAATTTGCTCAAACTTTCACAATTTTCTTTCTCTTATTGTTATCTATTCTCTGAGTGGAAGTAGATGCCTGGGTTTCATTCTCCTTTAAGAGTTCTGACATTTAATTTTCACAGTACTTTAGAGAGTAGATGAATTAGGTATTATCACAGAAAAACACCATTAGACCAAAGGGAAATAGCACGATTGGAATAAGTCCTAATTTTGGGATAAAACATCTATCAAATAAATTGTTCAACGTTTCTCAAAGTTTCATGGTCAAATATTCACCACGTTTAAAGAGTTACCATCATTATTCGACGTGAAAGGCAAATTTGGTATGTAGCTTTCTTTGGGTACAAATTCTATCAGGGTTATATTAATCCAGTACTAATACAGTGCGTTCCAGAAAAAATGAAACCGAGATTGACGAAGATATTTTTTATACCTTAATAACAAATATGAAAACAAACTCGTACATGGTTGGAAAACAAATTTTCTCTTCTTTAATTTGATACACAAAGATTCTTATTCACGCATGGCTGAGCAAAGACAATAAGAAGGGACACAGTTATAAAATCATTTGCACCAGCAAATTTGAAATTCAAACTGTCATGCTTGAATGTATTCAGAATATCTTCGACATTGAAGGACATCATTGAAAAGCCGATTTTATCTTCTTTCGTATGATACTACATTTGTGAAAAATAAGCGATGCATTAGTGAGAAAAGACAATTTGAAAAGGTGCTTGTTTTTAGAAATTTTCCAAAATGCATTCATTAGCCATGTTTTCTGGATTTGGCAACCATCAACTAGAAAATGACTTTGACAAGATATTGTGCGAAGTCAGCCGTGTGTGAACCTTTTTGTTCAGCTCGCTTCCAATTTATTAAAATGTATTCATTCTAAAAATTCACGCTAAAACAGGCATGTTTTAATTTTACTTGTTCTCCGGCATACGTTATTCATTTTTTACGCATGAGGTGTCAGATAAAAGAAAAATTATGAATGTTAAAGTCATGCTTTTTTTTTTAAATAATTAAATGTACTACCATGAAAATGCACTCAAAGATGGAATATGCGCGTGCAAATGAAATTTTGGTAGCACCAATATCAATCGTTTTAATTCAATCATGCGTGAACGATGAATAATAAGTTTTGTATCAAATGAAAGAAGAGGAACAGAGCTTTACAAACATACCTAATTCATTGAATAAATTATTCATCATGATATATTTTTGCCATGAATTCCGGTTTCCTTTTTTTCTGGGACACACTGTATATTAATGCTTGTTTCTCCTCAAGTAAACAAAATCAAGACAAATCCTCTCAACCTGGAGATATACACAGCAGCTGAATGGTCAACGTAGTATGCACTTGCTTTTCAGTGGATCATTCACACCTTTTTCTTGGTTTCATGCATTTATGTAATTTTGTTTTTTATAATTATTGCAATAACAAAATTCCAAATTGAAACGTAATGCAATGGTTACATAAAAAGTGGGTTTGTATCTTGCATTCTGTATTTTGTATTTTGTATTTTGTTTGTGCATTTTATGTATTAAGATATTATTTTCTATTTACTATATAGGTAATGTTAAGTAACGCCATGGTAATCACCAAAACAAGCATGTTTTGTATATTGTAGTTTGTCAATGTCTTTATAGTTTGATAAAAATTACAAAAAGATATGAATGAACTAAGAAGTTGAGTAAATATGTGTACATTTCAGCTCATTTGGTGCTTGAGGCATTTTCGATTTCTCCCAATCACTGACTTTTAAGACAAGTAAGTGTTAAACATCACTTAAATATTAAAGGGGGATGAAACGCAGACGTCTGTCTGCATTCAGAACGCAGAACAATCAAATGAAGGAAAACGGTGAAATTTGGTTGAACTCTTCAAGAGTTATGGATTTTCAAAGTTTCATTTAAAAACTTGTTATGGGGGTCCCGAAGTAAATAACTCATCTCTTCTTGGTACTCAGGTTTCATAATTGAATCCAATTTTCTCTTGCTTACTATTCAAGAGAGTAACGGTTAAAATAATTTTTTATTGTTTGTTATCATATAGAATTAGGTCAACTGCTCAATATTTCGGAGAGTAATGAAAGTTATTGAAAATGTGTGAGCAAATCTGAAAAATGGGGAGTTGTCCATTTTTGTTTAATCACAGAAGGTGGCAGAGTCGATTACTTGAATTAAATAAACTTTGAACATCATCAACTCCAGGACGGTTTATCCAATTTTTTTAATGGGTTTCATGTCCAGTAACACGCGTAATAGTGTTAAAGTGACGCCAAAATTAACAAAGGTGTAATTTCTTGGTGCGGCGTTTTTATCAAGTGACACAATGGATAGTTTTAATATACCATTTTTAGTGAACAAAGCATGAATTGTGGTTAGACATATTCCTGCCTTCGGATGCATTTCCACAATTTCACTCATTAATTTCCATTACGTTTAATTCAGTAATTTCCTTTACGTTTAGCGTAAAGGAAATTAATTAGTGAAATTTTTGAAATGCTTTAGGAAGGGAAATTGCTTTATTGCAATTTATACAGAAACTCTTTCGTGCAGTGAGCCATCATAAATCTGCTGATAGTTGGTGATTGATTTCACATTCATAAATGGATTTTGGTTCTCTGGCTACAAAATATCATCATACCTCACAGTATTACATTTTGTCCCAATCACATTTGCAGAAGATTTATGATGCATGATTTCGGTATGAATAATGGAATTATGGATAGTTTTGCTTGATTACGTTATCTATGGATTTGATACGAGCTCGCCCAAAATTAAATGTGAAGGTCACACATATTACGTTTATAAACACGCGACACGAGAGGGCGTCGAACCCCACTAAGTGTCTTTGTAATGAGTGGGATGTGAGTGTGTTTGTTTGTTAAAGTGCAGGTATGTATGTATGTATGTATGTATGTATGTATGTATGTATGTATGTATGTATGTATGTATGTATGCGTGTATGTGTTTGTGCGTGTGAGTGTTGTGGGTGTTTGAGCTAGTGTGCTTGCGTGTGTATGTGCGTGTGTGTGTATGTATGGATGTTTGTGGATGTTTGTGGATGTGTGGATGTGTTTGTGTATGTATGTGTGACGATCAAAGTCACAATCAATTAATATAGATGTTTGATTATTAATAATTATAAGTATAATACATATTGGTAATGTATAGTTTACAAGAACATGTAACCATAGTATAAAGAGATGAAATGTTCCTCTCTTCGGACAGGAAGTAGGTGGGAGTTTCTTTGGAAACATTACCTCATGGTATTGCTTGGAAGACATTCCTCAGTGCTGACCATTATAGGGGGAGTGATGACGTAGTGGGTGAAGGTTTTATGACCCTGAGCACTGGACCATAGTAACTGGGATTACCTTATATTGAAAATAGTCAACAACTAAAATGTTTATGTATGTTTTGGCTAGTGTAGTTCAATGTTAGGAGGATGCCATGTGATGTTTATAAATGAATATGCATATAAGAAAAGAGGGGAGCCTTACCTAAAATGGACATTTAGTAATATTATTTCCCCATCATTTCCGAGTATTTTCTCCACCATTTCTCACCATATATGGAGATAAGTGTAACAATGACCACATGAATGTCATGTTACAAGAATGTTTGTAAACAGTTAAATAGGCAGACATTTACCACTGAGAGAGAGAGAGAGGAGAGAGCGGAGAGCTCTAGAGTAGAGATTCGATTCCGAGAGAGCTAGGAGCTCTAGGCAGAGCTACCAGAGTTGTCGACAGCGGAGGTCCGTGTACCTCATTATATCAGCGATAAATAGTACTGCAGTTTTAGTACTCCGTTATTTTATCAGTGATATACTGCTTTCGCAGTCAGTGAAGAGTTTATCAGTTTGATAGTTTGTGTATTCCTTCATCGAGTTATTTTATTCATTATATTTCTGTATTGGTCATCATATTCGTCGACAGTCGAACTGTTTCAATAAATATATATATTCTTCGTCACGTATACAACCTGTGTGAACTGAGTATTTCTTATCTGTGAAGATAAGTGGTGGCAGCGGAACTTTTCAACATTTCAACACACTCACACAACGTACACGCTAGTGACGCTACGTACAGACTAGACCCGAGTCGTAACAGTATGTGTGTGTATGTTTGTGTATGATTGTGTATGTTTGTGCATGTTTGTGTGTGTGTGTGTGTGTGTGTGTGTGTGTGTGTGTGTGTGTGTGTGTGTGTGTGTGTGTGTGTGTGTGTGTGTGTGTGTGTGTGTGTGTGTGTGTGTGTGTGTGTGTGTGTGTGTGTGTGTGTGTGTGTGTGTGTGTGTGTGTGTGTGTGTGTGTGTGTGTGTGTGTGTGTGTGTGTGTGTGTGTGTGTGTGTGTGTGAAGTAAGGTAATACAAGTTCAAAATGACTCTGGGTGCATTAAAGCAAAAATAGTACTCCTAATCACAATGTACATGTATCTTAAATATTGAAAAAAAATGCGGGGGTCTGACTTGTTAATTTCTAAATCTAATATAATCTTCGAAAATGGAATCGTTTCTGAGCGTCCAATTTTTCACGGCATCAATATATTATATAGGTCTATATAAAAATACAAAAAAGAAAAAAAATCACAAACCAAAATTATAGTAGCATTGGTCGTCACGATGGGACGACCATTAAGCCTTTCCAATAAATCTGGCCAAATAAATATTTTTTTTTAATTTGGATATACTGTTCTGCATCAATTTTAAATATATTATGATTAAATTCTGCAACTGAAGAAATTTTGCCGCATAAAATTGAATTATACTGTTAGAATGCCATTGCAGCTTAACAGTTCTACCTGTGTGTGTGTGTGTGTGTGTGTATGTGCGTGTGTGTATGTATGTGTGTTGTGTTGTGTGTGTGTGTTAACGTGTGTGTGTAGGTGTGTGTGTGCGTGTGTAGGTATGTGTGCATCTGTGTGTGTGTGTGCGCGCGCGCGCGTGTGTGTGTGTGTGTGTGTGTGTGTGTGTGTATGTGTGTGTGTGTGTGTGCATGTTTGTGTTTGTGTGTGCGTGTGTGTATTTGTGTATGTGTGTGTGTTTAAACAATTATAGGCCTACACATGGCTAATTGGTATCGGTATGTTTGTGTGCGTGTGTATGTGTATGTTTGTGTGCATGTGTGTATGTGTTTGTATGTGTGTATGTGTGTGTGTATTTGTGTGTATGTGTGTATGTGTGCATGTGTGTATGTTCGTGTGTGTATGTGTGTGGATGATTGTGGATGTGTGTGGATATGTGCATGTGTTTGTGTATGTATGTGTGTGTATGTTTGTGTATGATTGTGCATGTTTGTGTATGTTTGTGCATCTTTGTGTTTGTTTGTGTGTGTGTGTGTGTGCGTGTGCGTGTGTATGAAGGTCTGTGTGTGTGTATATGTAGGCGTGCGTGTGTGTGTGTGTGTGTGTGTGTGTGTGTGTGTGTGTGTGTGTGTGTGTGTGTGTGTGTGTGT
>JZLH01S0344744.1:1376-15789 GCA_001188425.1 Eucidaris tribuloides
CACCATTAACATGACATACATACAAACAAATATTCCTATAGAAAATCAATGCTATAGCCGTGAGCCTTCACGGCGGGCCCGTTACTCCCACCCGGGACGGGGACCCTATACTTGATTCTATAAAGTGGCCCTGGAAAACCATCCATTAGGTGGTCTGTCAATCCCCTGGCATAGGTCCGGGTTTTTCTTTTTTTTTACTTATATGCATCCCTCCTTTGAAATATCCTGCTAGGGCCTGCAAACGCATTTTTCGTCTAGAATTTCAAATTTCCAAACGCTCGCTCGCTACGCTCGCTCGCGGAATTGCCTTTCACCACTGACATACACAACATATATTCACATTAGATAAGCCTATACATTAACGGCATGTTTATTACAAATTGTTGAATTGGGGTACATGTTTAACACAAAAAATAGAAAAAAAACCCTTGACAAGGTACCCCTATCCCGCCCTATCACGCTTAGGCGTTCGCCACCCGTAAATTCCACTATCTGAAAATGCAATTTGCTGAGCCAACTGGGTGCCCCCCAATGAGCTACCCACGTACGCCACTGCACACACACACACACACACACAACACACCACGCACACAAACATATACGTTGCTTTATTGTGTTGTCATATCATTAGGTGAAGTCTTGCCACAAAGTTGTGAATGATGATAGTTTACATTGGAATGTTTACCATTACCATGGCAACAACACGACGACTACGTCAACACGTATTGAATCAGGTCAGTCATTATATATTCATGTTCAAATTAACGCACTGCTTTCAAGATTGATGAGATGGTGATAAATAATCATTAACACAATTTCAATAATATATGCGGGCCATTTATGTTACTAAACCAGTTTAATATCTTATTCAAATTAACTGCACACTTTGAAACAGAGTTGTCCCAATGAACCCGAGAGTTTATCGAGATTGCATAGCCATGGCAAAACTAATACAGTGTGTATAAAAAATTACACTTAAAAAAAATGAAAATTACATTTCAATATATTAGAAGATTTTTGTTCATGTTGATATATCGTCGGTATAGAATCAGAAAGCGTTAACACAGAACGTTGAGAAACCAGAAGGGCGTTAACGTAGAACCTGTTGAGAACCAGAAGGCGTTAACGCAGAACCTGTTGAGAACCAGAAGGGCGCTATCATGTAGAAAGTCACTAACGTTAACGCCCTTCTGGTTCTCAACAGGTCTTGCGTTAACGCCCTTCTTCTATACGACGGTCTTTTCTATCAAATGTCAGTAATAAAAAAATATTTTCAATTGGCAGCATTGACCGTTTTTGTCCAGAGGTGAAACAATAACTTTCGCCAAATTGAAAAAAAGGGCAACATCAAACAGCAGTCTATAGGAACTCCTTAAGAAATATCCAGTCTATTTCTGATTAGGTAACAATAGACATAGCCTATTAGACTGGTTCATTTTCCCGAAAATATGACGTCTATTGAGCATTTTAAGGTAAAAGTTGAGAACCAACTTTTAACATAATTCAAGGTGCTGAATCTGATAAGCCGGTTTTCCAAGCGAAATTTTGAGTTTTAGCCATCTAATTTGCATAGCAATGTAATCACAAAATTTCTATTTTTGAACCCTTACTCGTCCGTTCCTCTATATTTATTACCCGATTCACCAAAATGACATATAGACATTTAGTTTTGCTGACTAGAAAATATGATGAAGACGTTTTGAGGTAATATATTAAACACATGCATTAATATGCAAATTATATGCAAATTGCCACATTTATTACAGAAAATAAATTCCATCAATCATATGTACAGTGTGTCTCAAAAAAAATTGTGCAAGAGAAAACCGCCCTCTTTGGCAATTAAAAATACCTTATAGACATGATGCTTACGTCAACGTGAAGTGCATAGTCTTAGCTTTCAGATACCGTTATTTGTTTAATTTGCTTTTCTTAATCTTGAGAATATTATGAATAAGAAAGGATAAAATCGCGATTGGGGCCACTTTTTACTGCAGTCGAGTGAAAGTGTCAAAATTGTGATTCCACCCTTCCGTTTTTGACAACATATCTTGAATAAAACAAAGCAAAATGAACAAAACAAATTCATTGAAGGCTAAGACATTGCCCTTAACGGTGATGTAAGCATATGTCACCAGATTATTTCTAATCCAAGAGGGCGCTTTTTACTTGCAGCATTTTTTGAGATGCTGCAGCACGTCTCAAAAAATTGTTCAACGTGAAAAGCGCCCTCTTTACAATTAGAAAAATGCTGTGACACATGTTTACTCAACATCAAGGGCAAAGCCTTAGCTTTCAAAAACTGTTTGTTTGTTCATTTTGCTTGTTTTGATCTCGAGATATTTGCGTTAAACAACAAAACGGGGAGATCACATCTGTGGTCACTCTTACAGGAAGAGGGCCTGATGCTATATTGACTGTAGTAAAAGTGGCACATTGTGATTTTACCTTTTCGTTGTTATTGAACATATCTCAAGATTAAAACAAGCAAATTGAACAGAACAAACGGCATTTTAAAGGTAAGCTATGCCCTTGAGGTGATGAAGCATGACGTCAAAAATGTTTTCTCCATTACCTAAGGGGCGCTTTTACTTGCACAATTATTTTTGAGACACACTGTATAATCAATCGCAAACTTATAAATTACATGGTTTTCCCTGTGTGTTGGGAGTCAGATATGTAGAAAGAAAGTATTTTTGAAGAAAAATCTGGAACAAAGTGTTCATAATTTGGAATTTGACTATCTATTTACAAATACAAGAGTGCCAAATTTCAAAGTTTGCCAATCATTCAAATATTTTAACTGCAAATACGGAACAGTTATTTGTAGTCAAAACGATTTAGGTTATTTCACTTTAATTGCTCATCTTTATCAAGTTCATCTGTAAAACTCAATTTCGTGAGTAGAATGGCCACCAAGATCTTCTATTTTGTTTTAGGGGTACTTTCCATTCGCATATCGCGTGTGTATTGCTTTCTCGCTCAAGCAGAATGTTGGCGTTTGCTTTACATAACATAAGAAACAGATATAAAGCACAAAAAGTTTATTTGCTTAATACAACAAAAGACAGATGACCAGATTGTTTCAATGTAAAGAGCAGGACAAATCTACTCAACAAATTGATAAAATCATGGCCCTCGAGGACTTCCAACCTTACTCTATGATAGCAAATGCCAGCCCGTTACAGCGATTGGATTCCAAATAACGACGCATTTTCCATTGACCTGTGCCCGAGATTTTCTTTGTTAGACTCCAACGGGCTAATTAAAATGAACCTCCATCATTGCAGGGCTAAGCGGATGAGACAAAAACCTTCTGTATGTGACGATGTGCTTCTGTAGGTCATTCAAATAAGACCTATTGAAATGCGCTGAATGCCTTTGGATTTTACAAGACCAGCGTGATATCATTGATATACGAACGTTTTCATTCCGCATTACTGTTCAGAAATTGTATATTTGCACATTGTATGTGTCCCTTTTCAAGAAGTAGCCCTTGATTTGAGGGGTGTCCCAAATATGGAAATTTTATCGATCATCCCCCCCCACTCCTCGCGGACCGATTTCGCCCATGCGCTCAAGGCAGAATATTTGCGTTTGCTTTTTAACCAAACGTAAGAAACAGAAAATAAACACTTAGTAATGTTTTTTGCCGTTAATACTACAAATAGCATCTGACAAGATAGAATTGAAAGTAGAGAGAAGGCCAAGTCTAACTCAACGAATGATGAGAAAATCATGCCCTAAAAACTCCAATAGCCAAATTCCATTCCTGTTACAGACGATTTATTTCAATATAAGACGCGTTTTCCATTGACCCCTGCCGCAGATATTCTTCTTGTTAGACTGCAACGTGCTCATATTAAAATGAGCTCCATAGCGCAGACTAACGGAATCTGTACGAAAACACCGCTAGTATTCAGCTCTGTTTGTGACGATGTGGTTCTATAGGCCATTCAATCAGCTTACTGAAAGGCGCTGAATACCTTTAGATTTTCAAGACCAGCCTGATTATCATCGCCATACGAAAGTTTTCTTCGCCACTTTTTTCAGAGAAGAATGAAGTTTCAATTTGGAAGTAAATGCTTCTAATGATAGTTTGCCGGTAAGAACGTGAACACCCTTAATGATCGCGCGCGCATTCTGTTATGCATGAATGCCACATTTACTGTATCGCGTTTGTGGTGCTTACTCGTTCAAGGCAGAATGTTAGCCTTTGCTTTTAAACCAAACATATATATTTTTCTTTGTTAGACTCCAACGGCTAATTTAAACGAAGCTCCATCGCTGCAGGACTAATAGTCAGGTGCTTAATGTCAATTTTGGGGTTACGTTTATTGGTGGATAAAAGCACCATTTTTGGTACAGAGCTCCTTATGGACTAAACTTTCTGATTTCGAAGGGTACCACCCAAACCGGGTTCGGAATCCGGGTAGGGGAGCATGTTGGGGATGACCCCCTGCCATGGTACAGAAATATGGATTTTATGTATATTGTATGTCATAAGTGAGGTGTATGATGAACATTATGCACGAAAATATTTATTCATGATGTGATGAAATAGAACAGGATGGCCACGAGGTGGAACCCTAACCCCCGCCATGCCCCCAAGACCCCCCCCCCCCACACACACACACACACCTTGACTATGTAAATAGCCGTGTAGCCAAAATGTTACTGTTACGAGGTGGATAAACGCACCGTTTTTGGCATAGAGCTTCCATATTAACTAAAGTTTGATTTTAGAAGGGGCCGCCAAAATGGAGTTCAGGATGGAGGGGGGGGGGCATGGTGGGGTGACCCCCTTCCATGGTACAGAAATGTAGATTTTATGTACAGTGTATCATCTAGTGTATGTGAACTGTATGATGAAAATTATGCACGAAGATATTTATTTATGATGTTATGAAATAGAACAGGGTGGCCCCGAGGTGAAACCCCTAACCCCTGCCATGCCCTAAGCCCCCGCCTCGCACACACTCAAACACACATCAGTGGTTATGTAGACAGGTGTTTTGCCAAAATATAACTGCTACGAGGTGGATAAACGCACCATTTTTGGTGTAGAGCTTCCTTATTAATTAAATTTTGATTTTAGAAGGTGAGCCTGCCAAACGGGCCCGGGGTTAATGATCGGGGGAGGGGCATGGTGATGGCGAACCCCCTCCCATGGTACAGAAATGTAGGTTTTATGCATAGTGTATCATCTAGTGTATGTGACCTTGATGGAAAGTACGGTATGCCCAAATAATATTGATTTATGTGACATATTTCAAAACAGGACAGGAGGCCACGGGGTATTACCCTACCCCAGTTCCTCTTCCTACCCCCTCACAATCATGCGGCAAGACACCTTAATAATTATCCATCTTAGTCATGGAGATAGCCGTCAGTCTAACCAAAATTTTGCCATTACAAGATGGATAAATGCACCATTTGTTTGTAGAGCTTCCTCATTAAGTAAATTTTGATTGTAGAAGGGAGACCCCCAAATGGGGTTCAGGATCGGGGTAGCATGTTGGGGTTAACACCCTTCCATGGTACAGAAATGTGAATTTTTGGCGCAGTGTATCATATAGAGTACGTGAGCTGTATAATGGAAAGTATGCACAAAGATATAAATTTATTATATGATATAGTTTGATTTTGATTTGATTTTGATTTTATTGTTCCACATCTCAAACGTAACATAAAAATCGATAAAACAAATACAAGATATAACGTCGTAATCAAGAAATATAAACAATTTAACAAACATGAAATGTGAGGGACCTATTAAAAAGCAAAGCTTGCATTGTATAGGTCCCTAAGTGAAAATATTCAAGTCTTATTAAACAAACGACATACAACAAGGACGTTAAAAGGAAAGATAAAAGTAGGAATTAAAGTAAGAAGGAAAACAAATTAAAGTAAGAAGAAATTTTTTTTTAAAAAATAAATGAATAAAATTACGAAATTACATTATGTCATACTGAGATCTGCCCTCAGCTCACAAAAGAAAGTAAAGTAAAGTAAGTTTAAAACACAACATGAAGGCTCTGGGGTGTACTCCACACTACCCCTTCCTAGCCCCACCATACTTCAAGACATCTCCACCTTGGTAATGTAAATAGATGTCTAGCCAAAATAGATATCGATTTTTAAGCAAAAGAATAGTATTTACCAGAATGAAGAAAAGAGGAAAATGGTTCATGGAAGGGGAGGGGTGGGGGTCCAATGGTCATGGGGGGGGGGGGCTATAAAACCTATAAGTTTCCTGTGATAAAGGGAAACAATTTGTGAAACTACACTATCAGAAATCAAAGATTAATTAGTCAGGATATGGGGAGGAGGGTTAAAAGGATAGGAGTAGCAGAGGCAGCGGTGATAGGAAGATGGGGAGCAGTGCCCATTTTTTCACATGAAACTGCCCCTTTCATATAAATGGCCCTTTTACGTATGGAATGGTCACCTTATGCAGAGTTAATAATGCCTTTCTTTTTAAACGGATAGATATCTTTGTGCATAGTTTCCATCGTACAGCTCATTTATATGATACACTGTGCATAAAATTCACGTTTCTGTACCATAGCGGGGGGGGGGGGTCACCCCACCATGCCCCCTGATCCTGATTTTGGTGGCTCCCCTTCTAAAATCAAGATTTAGTTCATAAGGAAGCCCTAAATTTACCAAAAATTGTGTTTTTTCCACCTTGTAACGCCAACATATCCGAGGTGTGTGTTTGGGGGGGGTGTCTTGGGGCATGGTTTGGGGTAGGGTTACACTCTGGGGCATTCCTGTCCTATTTCATTATCATAAATAAATAGCTTTGTGCATAATTTTTAGCATACAGCTCACTTATATGTGCTATAATGTGCATAAAATCCACATTTATGTATCATATGGGAGGGGGTTCATCCCCACCATACCCCCTGACCCTGATCCTGAACCCGGTTTGGGTGGTACCCCTTCTAAAATCAAAAGTTAGTCCATAAGGAAGCTCTGTACCAAAAATGGTGCTTTTATCCACCAAATAACGGTAATTACACTAAGCCACCCCACTATAAGGGGATCAGACGAAAACCGTTATATTCAGCTCTGTATAGTGACGATGTGGCTTGTGTAGGCCATTTAAATAAGACCTATTGAAAGGCGCTGAATACCTTTGGATTTTACAAGACCAGCCTGATTATCATTGGTATACGAAAGTTTTCTTCCGCATACTGTTTTCAGGGAAATGGAGTGAAGTTTCGAAACGGTTTAGAAGTAAATGCTTCAGTTCTAGTTACATTGTTGCCCGCAAGTACGTAAACCCTCTAAATGATGCGCGCGCATACTGTTATGCATGAATGCACATTTATTGTATCGCGTGTGTCTTGCTTACTCCTTAAGCCAGAATGTTGGCCTTTGCTTTTAAACCAAACATAAGAAACAGATACAAAGCACATAGTAATGTAATTCTAATGACATTGTTGTCCGCAAGAACGTGAACACCCTGAATGATGCGCGCGCATATACTGTTAGGCATGAATGCATATTATTGTATCGCGTTTGTACTGCTTAATAGCGTTTGCTTTTTGAACCAAATGTAAGAAACAGAAATAAAGCACATAGTAATGTTAGTTTTGTTGGTTTCATGCAGCAAAAGGACAGATGACAAGATTGATTTTCGATGGTAAAAGAGCAGGACAAATTTAACTCAACAAATGATTAGAAAATCATGGCCCTCAAGGACTCGAACACTTAATTCATTTGTGCTTATCTCATTACAGAGTAACTGCAGTAAAACATTGTTCAGGAAGCATAGTGGTGGTTATTCCGTTTATTCAAATTACATGCAAATGGCTAATTCACACATTTTTTTTTTTAGTGTTTACGCCAATTGTTTTTGAAGTGTATTGCTTTGTATTTATTTAATCCTCACAACACCGATTAATGTATTTTAGAGTCTTATTTTATGTCAAAAAGTTACGTTTATATAGGAAATTCATTTTTCATCGATGACGTCACGTAATTTGCATATTAATGAATACTTTGGTCCGCTAAAAATCTCAGAAATGACATATGCTTATTCTTTGATATTGAAATTATGTATATTGACTTTTATTTCTTTATTTCCTTTGCTTGTTACAAAGTTACTACAAAAAATTTGTTCCGACATGTCCAAAAGTGGAAATTTGGCAGCCATTTTGTTTATGCAAATTAGATGGTCAAAAACCCAGAATTTCGCTTGGAAACCGGGTTTTTTGAATTCAGCTTACTTGAATGATGTTAAAAAGTCTAGTTCCCGGATTTTACCCCAAAATGCCGCCTGGAGTCTTAAAACGGGCTCTTCTTATGCATCCGCAACGAAATTACCGAAGGCATCATGTTTTCGGGTTGTCCGTCCGTCCGTTACCGGTTCTATACGGCGATAACTTAAGAACAGCTGATTGGATTTTGATGAAACTAGGACCAAGTATGCATTATGGGGTAACAATGAACTGATTAGATTTTGGAGCTAAAAGGTCAGCAGGCCTAAAATATGTCTTATTTGAGCTCGTTACCGAGATAACTTGAGAATGGCCGATCGGATTTTGATGTAACTTGTGTGAAGTGTGTATTATAAGGCACTAATGAACTGATTAGATTTTTGAGCTGAAAGGTCAAAGGTCAAAGGTCACCAGGCCTAAAATATGTCTGATGTGGGTTCGTTACCGTGATTATAAGGCACCAATGAACTGATTAGATTTTGGAGCTGAAAGGTAAAAGGTCACCGGGCCTGAAATATGTCAAATTTGGGCTCATTATATTGAGTATGACTGGTCTGATGTTAATGTATCTTGGGAAAAGTATCTAATATCAGGCACCAATTTACTAATTCGATTTTGGAGTTTAACGGTCAGAGGTCAAAGGTAACAAGGCCTCATTTGATATGTCCAAATTGAGCTCATTGTCACATTAATTTAAGAACTGCTTATGGGATTTTACTGTAACTTGGTCAAAGGTCACATGGGCTTATTCATCTCGTTGGTCTTGCTACATTGGTAAGTTGAGGCTTTTCAAATTATACATCAATTGGATGAGAGTGTGGACTGCAGAGGCATACCCATTGACTGCGCGCAGTCGAACTGCTCTAGTTCAGAAATGGAACCAGACTATATTGCGTAAAAGTGAGGTCACTTCTCCCAAACACGCGTTTCACTATTTGTGTGTGTGAATCGCCCAAGAGTAGCATTATGCAACAGCCATTTTTCCAAGTCGGTGACGTTTCGATAATTTACGTGACATATCTAGACATTAAAATGTGAAATAATCATGCTGATTTGTCTTTTTATGGTGTCCAATACGACGTATTCTAGGTCGCCGGACTATGGAAAGCCGTTGACGATCTCGGCGTCAATGTAACACTGAGCATAGTAAGGACTATTATTCATACAGAGCCAACTGACGTGAGTAAGAATACTACATGTACATGCTAATCCAGTAGGCGAAAATTTATCACGTGACACTCATTATTTTGAGATATTGGTCATTTATATCGTAATGTCAATTCTATTAAGTCCCTAACAAGACGTAAATACGCATTATAAACTTTTAAGTACAAATTCATTGTTGCGGATTTCTAGGGTGTAAAAACAGGGTTGGGCGGGAAATATAAAAGGTGGGAAATACCGGCGGTAATTACCGGTAAATACCGTCCGGAAATATAAGAGGCCGTCCGTAAATATGGCAAAAAGCGGAAATAAGATAAAAAGTCAATTTTGACAACTTTTTCTTTATTTTGATGAGAAGATATTGCTTGAGAATTGTCTAAATGGCTGAACTGCTATGAATATTCACTTATTTTTATTAAATGTACCTCTACAAGGATCATATTTTAAAATCTTATATTCACTCCATGTTAAAGGTTAGTGACATGATTGGGAACACTTGAAAATGCCTCAAGAACCAAATGAGTTGAAATATATACCAACCATACACTAGCAGGAGTGGATCTCCCACCTGGGAGGATTTGTCTGTAATTTGTTTACTTAAGGAGAATGAAGTATAAACATAGGAGTATCTTAATTTTATCCGGGGACGATAAAAATAAGCCCCAAAGAGAGCCACACAGCAGGTTTCCGTTCTACCAGTGATATTGACATTGTTTATTTTAGAATGAGTCAACGTTTGACTACAAGATTTTCACAGGAGAATCCTTGCATAGTTTACTTGATTCTAGAGTAGTTTCAGCCCAAGTTGAGGAATACCCCCAATCATGTCAATGATGTCATTTACCTTTAATAGCTTGGTTATCAACGAGGACCAATTATCTGCATTGTCCCGTTTTCTTTTCTTTTGGGACAATTTTCCAGACTGTAATATATGCTGGTCAAAAAAGAAAATCTTTAATAACTTGTAATGTAGTCTATAGTCTGTACACTAGCCAAATGGTACACATGTACGTGTATAGGATTATCGCTAAGAAAGGAATTGAATAGAACTGCCAATTGTAAATATTCATACTGGACTGATAATTTGATTATTAATTTGTCTTGATGAAAAAACAAGAAAATTCCAAGATGCTTGGTTGTAATAAGAAGAGTACAAATGATTGCCATCCTAATGGAGACATCAATGCAATTAAATTGTTCAATTTGCACAATTATAGAGCATAGACGTATTGTAGCTCGTCATGTTATTATAAATTCACTAAGGAAATTCTTTGTTATTGAAAAAACTTTTAGAGTTTTGCACGCCTCGGCCTGAAAGAAATCCATGTGTCATTCGGTCAGACTGCAGATCATTCTAAAGGTTTTCAATTTTTTAAATAAGTTGTTTAAAATCTTGAAAAGGAAATAAATAACTCAAAGTTGTTCTCGAAAGAGCTGGCTTTGGCATGGCATGCAATACCAATAACTGGTCTCAAATTATAATCATCTAATTTTAATATTAGCTTGCAAATAATGGGGAACTTGTCAATACAAATAATCGTCACTACTGACAAAGTCAAGTGATGTTTCTGTACCTTTGCCGCAAAAAAATACAGCACCCCACACTGTACACATGCGGAAAAGACAACAACACGTGTGCAGATATCCCGGGCAGATATATAAACTGCGTTTATAAGTTAAAAAGATGGCATTCACCAACAATATTTGTGTATTTTTCCAAGTAGGCCTATTTCATTTCAAAATTACCCACACATAGTGATTATGGCAGGTTTAAGATAAAGGGGGGGGGGGCAAGAACAGGCCCGGATGATTGGGGGACAATTAAAACTCTGCCTATGATTTGGATGGGGTCCAAGGGTTACCTTGAGATTTTGAATTCTGTGCAGAGCCGTCAAATTCTGTATTTGAATGTCAAGTTAGCCAATTCTTGAAAGGTTTTAGAAAAATAAATGTTCCATACAAAATCTTGAGTAGAGCCACCATCAGGTTGTACGGGGTTCTGGCCCATGATACCAAGGGCAGAACCCTCAGAAGTAGGCCTATTTTGCTGCCGAAGCGAAAGGCCACCGGAAAGGGTCTGACAGGGTCCGATAGACCGTTCACAACCTTTTTGATAATTGGTCTATTGGACCCTGAGTCTATTGGACCGTCAGTCTACTGGACCCTTTTTGAAAGTTGCAAGGTCTACCAGACCCTTTTTGATAATTGGTCTGTCAGACCCTCAGTCTATCGAAAAGACCACGGGTCTCTCAACGCTGTTCGATAATCCGAGTTCTCCTCTTGCACCCTTGTCTATCAGACTGTTAACCGCCAACTGTATGCTACGTTAACTCTCAGACATCTTACAAATTATTCCCAATGTCTTGCATCCCTCATGTCCATCCCCTTTCCATATCTCACACCTCGTTCCATACGGGGGTCCGCCCGCTAGTCATTTAAGGACCCCGCTATTATAAAAAAAATTATTCATAAGGACCGCTAGTATAATAAGACATAAGCGTCGCAGTTCATAAGGCATATTCATAAGGGAGCCGCTATTCTAAATGAAACATGAGGGTCGTATACATAATAAACGATAGATAACGCGGTTTACTCACTTATTCATAATACCAAACAGGGTCGTTATTTATGAAGGTCCTATTCAGTAATACAAAAAGAGGGCCTCTATTACATAAAGATCAATATTCATAAGGGTCGCCTCATCATAATCGATAAAGAGGCGCGCTATTCATATGGGAGAAGAGTCGGTTCGTATTTATAAAGGCTCAAGTACTTCATAAGGGTCGCTAGTCATAATCGAAGAAAAGGGTCGCTATTTCATAATCAAAGAAGAGGGTGTTTTCATAATCAGAAAAAGAGCGGTGTCGCTATTCATAATCAATAAGAAAAGGTCCGCTATTCATAATGTATGGATAGCGGTCGTATTCATAATGGAACAAGAGGTCGTTATTCATCTAATTGTATGGAAAGGGACGTTATTCATAATTCGGAACCAAAAAGGGGTCGTTATTCATAATGTATGGGAGCGTCCGTTATTCATAATGCGAAAAGAGGGTCGCTAGTTCATAATCGAGTAAGAGGGTCGTATTCATAAGTATGGGAAGGCGTCTATTCATAAATCAGTAAAGAGGTGTCCTATTCATAATCACATAAGAGGTTCGCTATTCATAATCAAAAAGAGGTCGCTATTCACTAGTGAATGGAAGCGGTCTGTTATTCATAATCAGTAAAAGAGAAAGTCGTTATTCCATAATGTATGGGAATTAAGGGCGTCGTATTTATTCAGTAATGGAAAAGAGAGGCTTATCATAATGTTATGAAGGTGTACTATCCATAATGCGAAGAAAGAGGAGGTCAGTATAATTCATACTGTATGCGAGAGGTCGTTATTCCATAATGGAAATAAAGAAGATGGGTCGCTAATTCATAATCGATGTAAAGAGGTCCCAATTATTCATGAATGTATGAGAAAAGAGCCGTTAATTCATAATCATAAACAAAGAAGAAAAAAGTCGCTTTAAATCCATAATCAAAAAGAACAAGTGTTCGTATTCTAATTCAAAGAAAGATGGGTCGCTATTCATAATGAATGGGAAGGGTCAGTTTATATCATTATCATAAAAAGGGCGAGGTCGCTATCATAATCAAATATAATCGAGGTTCTGCATATATTTCATAATCAAAGAAGAGGCAGATCGCTATTCAAAAATGTTTTAATAAGGAAAGGGTCCGATATTATTCATAATCATAAAAGAGGGTCGTATTCATAAATGGAAAGATAAGAGGGGTCGAATATTCATAATCAAATAGAAAAGGTTCTGCTATCTCATAATCAAGAAGAGACGGTCGTAAATATTCATAATCGAAAAAGAGGCGTCGCTATCAAGTAATCAAAACAAGAAAAAGCGTTCGCTTATCATAATCAAAGAAAGAGATCTTATTCATAATCGAAAAGAGGGTCGTTAGTATCATAATCAAAGAAAAAGGGTGGTCAGATACGCTATTCATAATGTAAAAGGTCGTTATATATATGTATGTGAAGGAGTCGTTATTCATAATGTATGGGAAGGCGGTCGTTATTCCATAATGGAAAAGAGAGTATCGCTATTTCATAATCGAGTATAAGAAGGGTCGTAATTCATAAATGAATATTGGAAGGGTAAATTTACGTTATAATCTCAATAACTCATTAAATGAGGTCGCGATATTTTCATAATTCAAAATAAGAGAGTGTTCAGCCTATTTATTCTACATCAAAGAAAGAGAGGTTTCCGCTATATAATTCAATAGAAATGAGAGAGGTAGCTCACTCTTATATGCTGGAACGCCACGTCGCTAGTTCAATTTCATTATATATTTCAGTATTTTAATGGATTATCCAGGGTTTCTATTATTCTTCAACTTATGGACTTAAATTAGGTTCCTGATCGAATTGATAGGTTCTGAAGTATATTTCAAGTTTAAATTCGCCCAGAGCTTTAAAAATCTGAGGGATCGCTATTGATCCTGCCATAATCAATATATAATTAAGCTCTAAGAGTATTCGATCTGATGTCATTATCACTATTTCTAAAGCGTCATTTCATGTTTTGGCAAAAATATTTTGGAACGAGAGGGTCGTCTGGTATAATTATAATCACGTAATTCGAAAAAAGAGGGGTCGCTATTTCATAATTTCAAAGAAAAGGGCTCGGCTATTCATAATCATAATTTAGGCGTCGTATTCATAAGTATTGGTGAAGGTCGTTTATTTCAGTGATCATAGAATTAATCATATTATGGGGCTGTGATAGGCACAAGTTAAGGATGGTGGTGCAACTAATTCGACTGTCAATATACTTCGAAGGGAAGTGGGTCGTATTTTTCAATAATTTAGTTAAAAGAGAAATTCTTACTTCAAACAGATTTGGCACTCTTCGAGTATGTCTATGAAAAGGTGTCGTAAGCTGAACCTTCACCTCTCTCAAATTAACTGAATCTGAGCAACGAAATAAGATATTTTAGTGGGTATCCTACCT
>JZLH01S0344752.1:0-10011 GCA_001188425.1 Eucidaris tribuloides
TATTAAAAAAATATATGATTTTGTGTTGGTATTTGCTTTGTTCATGTACGAAATGAAGATACATTCAATCTGGTCAACATGATATGACCCTTTTTCATTGTAAACAACTGATGACTACCTGTACATATTCTGTATTCAAAACTATTGAATGTATATGCACGAAATTCCACTTGCATACAATGATGTGCCGACTCGCTAACTATTACTGCAATGGCTGCTCAAAATGGATGGACAAAAAGCGGGTAATTTTATCAAATTTTTGAACAAATAGACAATTGAAATCTATGGAAAAAACTTTTAATTTGATGATATGAAAGCATTCACTTCAACATTTTCATTACCACAAACAGAATATTACACACATTGATCTATGAAGTCTTGTAGCAATGATCCTGAAGGGTAAACAATGTATACGTTTTCCCAATTCAGTGACGCATTTGAACATATTTAAAAACGCCTGTTTGTAACACAAATAAATTATATTATGTTAAAAATTTCTGATTTCTCACAATCAAAGTGCACCAAATAATGTGTTTTAAGACTTAAAATTCCCAAATTCCCTGACGGCATGAGAAAGCATCCCTTCCCCTTCCACTACCCTCCCTTTTCCATATCCGCGCTTGCTTGCTGCCATCGCTCGAGCGTTTTAATCCCAAATTAAATAAAAAGTACGCTTACAGCATGCTTTATATATTCTATCAAATAGAAAAAAATAAAGAAATAAAAGGATTTATATAAATAGAGCAGTAAAAAAGAGAGATAATTTTCAAGAAACTAACTGTCAGCCCCCTCCCCCCCCCCCCACCCCGCCGAAACATCCTAACTACGTCACTGCCAAAGACAATTTACATTTTAAGGGGGAAAAAAGAGGGAAGTATACTATACGACGGGTAGAAGAAATCTATAATACTCTTCCATATACTACTTAATACATCTGCGAACAAATCACGGCTAATGGGATACTGGTGGGCAAACAATCTTTCTCAGGCATATATCATGGAGCTATATGCTAGAATTGGAAATACATTCCTATTCTGTTTATCCTTTTTCATAACCAAATCATCTCGGCTTTGCAAAGAAACCTTGCCTTTTTGTCATTATATTTTCTTCATTAAAAGCTATGATTTTAAAATTTAATCATATCGTCCATTTCTTCCTTCTCATCACATCATGATCGGGAAAGGGCATCACGCAGGTATATTTAATTCAATGTGGTGAAGCAATTATCCGAAAAGTTTTGTAATTAAAACAGAATGATAAGTATAAATGCAGTATATTTTTTTTGGCATGGCCAATTTTTTTGGAATATGATGGTGTATGGAAGTAAACACCATTTAAGAACCTTTAGCCACGTATACACTGCAAAAAGTTGGTGTTCAATATGCAACACCAGTGTTCATTTATGGTGTTACATTTACACCCATGGGTGTCACTTCGAAATCTACACCTTTTTTCACGGGGTTAGTAAGTTCCTGTTAATTCATGTTGATGTTTAATTTCAACAAGAAAAATAAGAACTTCTCGCTAAACTTCTTGATGTTGGAAAAAAAATTGTGGAAAAATGTACACCAAAGTAACACCGCTCCAACTTCCCTAGAGGAACACACCGACAGGTGTTGAAACTTTACCGGGCCGGTGTTATACCACTGTAATTACCACCAGCAGCGTCAAATCAACACCATGCAGTGTCATTGTTGAATGAACACCAGCGAAGCGTCAAAAATATCACCAGCTGCAGTGTCAAATTAACACCAAGATATGCCAAGTGACCATCATAGTGTAGTTTCGACACCTCTTGGTGTGGTCGTCTAGTGAAGTTGGAGCGGTGTTAGACTCAACACCTGTGGTGTTAAATCTAACACCCATCTTTTTGTAGTGTAGCTTTATTGTATTTCTGGAGGTTTGATTTGTCACCGGCTGGAGTAAGACACATTTCGATTTGCTTGCAGGCCGTCACTAGAGGGCGTATATGTGTGTGTGTGTGTGTGTGGGGGGGGGTGACACCCCTTCACATTTATGCTCGGGTAGTGGGCAAATTAACGCACCCATTCGGTATTTTCATTTTTCCTGGACAGCTAATTGATCAGTTTACTGTTTTTCGAAAATTTCGCCCCTATTGTTTTTGCTGTTTGGCTGGGAATCTGAAAATGGCGGGTAGACTTATATTCACCGTCGTAGGCCCCCTGCCCCCCCCCCCCCATCCGTTTGTCGGATGCTGATCGGCTGGGAAAGATTTTTTTTTTGGTCAGGCAAAAATATTTTTCGTCGTTGTCGGCCCCTTGTTCCCCACTTGTCGGATGCTTTTGGGCTGGAAACTGTTTCTTTGTCGTCCGCCCCCTACTCTTACCCCCACTTATCGGCTACTGTTTGGCTGAGGAAAAAAAAATGTTATTTTTTTTTTTGTTGGGGGGGGGGGCAGGCAAATGTTTTCCCACGGATTTCACCAACTAAGATTTTACCTTGGCGCCGTCTCTGCACCCCCCATTCAGAATGGTGTTGTGATGGTCCTGTTTTCGTGTGAATACCCCGGATGTAGAATTCATTTCTAAAGGAACCGGAAACATAGAAGAACGTCTACTTGTTAAACCGTATTTCCTCTTAAATGTGGAAATGTACTGCTGATGGGATTTGGAGGTTTACCAAAGAAAATGAAATGAAAACACGTTACACAAAAACAGAATGAAGGAAATGCAGGAAAGTGTACATTTATATCAGTCTAGTAGCTAATGCAAGAAAATAGACATAATTTTACACCAATTCACTTTTGATATGTCACTGTTGCACCACAAACTGTAATCAGTGAATAAATGGCAATGATATCCAAGAAAACGACAGTACACAGTAAAATCGACGTTTAATTTTTTTAAACAACTCTTTACCTTTGTTTAAGCCTGTCACTCTAACAACACTGTTTAAAATTTAAACAACCATGATTGTGGAATCCGTCAATTAAACAATATTGGTAAAGATTTGAAAAACGTTCAAATTTTAACCAATATTGATTAAAATACGGATTCCACCATCATGGTTGTTTAAAAATTTAGACAATGTTGTTAGAGTGACAGGCTTAAAGGCATTGTATAACAATTTTTCCATTTAAAAACAGTGAGCTACATGATTCCCGATGCTATAGTAGTGTCTTTGATAAGGTCTAAAAATGAAGCCCTGAAAAAATTAAAGTTCAAAATGATCATTAAGTGCTTTAAAAGAGTTAAAAATAATTGGGAGACCATTCCAGTTTTCCCCATAGACTGTTGTGTTGCAGATTTTTCTATCGGCCGAGAATAATTCATGTACCAGTTTTTAAGCTGTATATATTTTACCACTGACAGTATAACTGTCTGAACTTTTGTGTTCTAGGGTGTTTATTTATCTATTCAAATACTGTCAGATACGTCAGATAGCAAAGTTTGACAATTTTTTAAACGGGTCTTCCACAATGTTACATAGTGTCTTTAAACAACGGTAAACAGTTGTTGAAATAATTATTTTAAACAGCGTTTTTACTGTGTATTACAACTTACATTTCCTTTGTATACATTTATAGAGTGACAAACCTCACTAAATCACTCATTAACCTTGTAGTTCACATTATACAGATTTGAGATTACCTCACATATTTTGTGCGAAATGGGAAACACATGCATAATTTGTATCTAGCAATGGATATCTATTTTGAAATAAACAACGGTTGTATAATATATACAATCTATTCTAAAATCAAATAAAAGTTTTATTATCGGAAAGGGTATACTTTTGTTTACTCCTGTACACAAAACTTTTTTTCAATACTTTTCTCCAATATGCCTGTATCAAAATGTTATAGATACTCAAAGTTAATAATGAACTACAAAAGTTGCTCAATGATTCAGTGTTCAAACGGCCCCACAAAATATGTCTGTATTTGTGTTTATTTACGTATGCATAATTTATATATTTAAAACACAATAACCAAATCTATACAGCTTTCGATGCATACGGAGTTGACGCTACCCTACAAAAGTTGATCAATGAGTGTTCAAAAAGGCTCAACAGGATAAGAGTTAATAAGTATATACGTTTGCATGTATGTACACCTACTTCATACATTTTAGTGTTGGTTTTCCGTCAATTACAAGTATAATCTATGAATAACTAAACGGAACAACAACATAATTATCCAGATCTATACCTCCCGGGCTATACCTTATAAGGCTTTCGAGACATTTGGTATTTATCATACGGAATCGGATTGTGACACTTCCGGTACGTGTTCTACATCAGTTCATACCAACAGGCCTTAATCGATTACGGCGGAAATACTATTACAACACGTTACCAGCAATTCACACCCAAAGGAGGATAGAACGTGGATTGCGTCATCTACATGGTATGTGTGATTCATCGAGGGAGGTGGGAGATCCTCCCTGATTCATCTCATCTCTCCATTTTGTTGTTGTTGTTGTTTTCGTGAGTCCGGGGATCTTTATTTTTTATCATTACATGGTTAGCTTTCAAATGGTACCTGCCATAATTTAAAGACAGGGAATCTCATTTGCACACATCCCCGCAGACCAGAAAAAGATAACTCATGCCCTTAGGCTATTGATGAAAGGCATGTCTGTGAAATGGGGTCAGTAATTACCTAGAATTTGAAAAATGCGAAAGAAAACCAATAGCCGGTTAGTGAACGTTCTATGGTACGAGTTTTTGTCTCGCGAGACAAAAATTCAAATCAGAGTGTAACGGTCGCTATAATCTACTAAAACTCAGTTTCTAGCTCCTATACTTTGCTAATGCTTCCCATATGTTTTTTTTTCTTCTAAATGCCAGTGTATTTACTTTACACAATATTAATTTTTAGGCCTGCGAAAGAGATGCACTGCCATTAAAGACATTATATTACATTGTGGAAAACCGTTAAAAAATTGTCAAACTTTGCTATCTGACAGTGTTTAAATGGACACCCTAGAACACACAAAAGTTCAGACAGTTATGCTATCACCTGTAAAATGTGAACAGATAAAAATTGGCACATGAATTGTTCACGGTCGATGAAAATTCTGCAACACGGCCGTCTGTGGGGGGAAACTGGAATGGTCTCTCAACGATTTTTTTTTACCTTTTTAAAGCACTTAAAGACACTATATACCAGTGTGGAAGCCCCATTTAAAAAAAATGTCAAACTATGCTATCTGACATATCTGACAGTGTTTGGATGGACAAATAAACACCATAGAACACAAAATTTTACACAGTTATGCAGTCACTTGTAAAATATGTACAGATAAAAATCGACAGATGAATAGAATCTCAGCTGATAGAAAATTCTGCCACACAGCAGTCTATGGGGGGAAACTGAAATGGTCGGTCAATTATTTTCTCTGTTTAAATGCACTTAAGTCGTTTTGAACTACAATTTTTTCAGGGCTTCATTTTTAGACCATATCAAAGACACTGGTAGCATGAAGAATCGTGTAGCTCAGATTTTTTAAACTGGAAACATTAATATATGATGCCTTTAATGATCATTTCGAACTGTAAGTTTTCAGGGCTTCATTTTTAGACCTTATCAAAGACACTAGTACAATGGGAAATCATATAGCTCACATTTGTTTCAATGGAAATATTGTCATACAATGTCTTTAAGCATTAATCTCAGTCACAAAAGAAATTGGCAAAAATATAATAAATTCATTGGTTTTCTTTTAATCTCAAGACAAAACATTTTTACAATTTATGCACAAAATAAAAACATATTTATTTTATGACCATAAATCATGAGTCCGGGGATCTTGATTCATTGTTACATGTATAATGGTTAGCTTTCAAGGGGAACTCAACTAGAATTTAAGTATTTATTCGAGTCACAAACGAAATTTGTTAAGTGCCAGCAATTAGTTTAATTCATTCCTCATAATAAAAATAGACAATTTATGGGAAAATAAATACATATATTTTCATGAGCATGCATATAAGAGGATGAATCAATACACAATTAATATATTTCATTGCATTCCGTCTAACCATCATGTTGTTGGTTTATTTTTTTTCAAGTTCATTGTTCTACATTATAATACAATCAAACCTGCTCCACCCACTATCTGTATAGGAATTTTGTTGTTTCCCTTGAAAACTTTGCCCTTGAATTGTGTATTACAGGAACCTGTACATAAAGACCACCTGCTCATAAAGACCACTTTCCTTGTCTCCCTTGCACGGTCTATATGCAGGTTTCACTGTTTCTTCTGTTTCTTGCTCCGCTCACTTTCTAAAGAAAAATGTAGCTATTTCACGTTACCATGCACAACTTTACAAACATTGCAACAACTTACGAGTACATGTACTTTCCACGGATGTCTCGGGTCGTTGTTATAGTGACAGTTTGTCGACGTCATTTAACTTTACATAACACAGCCAATCAAGAAACGCAAACTACTTGGCTTTCCAAGTTAGCGTGTGGACACGCCCCCTTTCTGAACATTGTATAAGTACATCACTGTTTGGCCCCAATTCAACACACGCCGCGTCGCTTTAAAGTCAAGGACATACAAGAAACCTGTAACCCACTGCGAATATATCAACCTGTTATTTGACCAATTTGGCACATTTTACGAAGCATCCCGGATGTGAATCTCTGTTCACTTTACAAACTTTCGAGATTGTATTTTCCAATCGAGCAACCATCACTGTCTGATCACTGTCAGCGAACTTTATAACGGGAGACGTACTGCGGGGAGTTGCCAGCTTACTACCATTGCTGGAGAACACCACACTGCAACAAGTTCAGAAGTTGATTAACGAAGTGGTGCCGTATTGCATAAGGTGAGTTTGTCTTCTCTAATATAATATAATAATGTAAATCTACCTTCAGTCATTATTTAAACGGGCAAAACAAACTGAAAATGACAATAATTCTGCTCGGAGGGGTGGTAGCGCGGACTAAAAGTTCTTGAATGGATTTATTTTTAAAATTGTAATAGATGATTCCTGGGTTGTGACGTATATTAATTTTCTACTGTAATATAAGGGAAGATTTTCATGTGAATGTAGCTCAACAAGATAACAACGCATTTTTATTTTGCTTTTGGATTGGCGGACAATAATAATTATATTATTGAAGCTAGATAAGTTGTCATCTTAACCGATTTCAAAAGGCTTGACTCAAGTACATTAGACTGTTTAGGTTTACACACAGCCCATCTGTTTAACGTTAATTGGGTACGTGTATCATCATAATCGTTTTCCTTCAATTTATGGGCGATATCAAATTGCCGTTGAATTATCTTGTAAGTGTTACTTGCACTTTTGAGGGTTGTTGTGGTAAGCCTATCGGAGTTTGCCGACAATCACTTTAGCGAGGCCAAGGCCTGTACTTTATGGCTTATACCGAAACATAGGTTTATATTATTCCTCCAACCCCCCCCCCCCAAAAAAAAAAAAAATGACAATTTCTACCAGGCACGGTTTTCTTTATCTCTGTAAAGGTTTGCAAGTAAATCAATAATTAAGGCACATAAACGGTATTAATGTACGGCCAAGTTCATGCTGGTTTAACTGAAATGTTCACCATGTACGAAAATGGTATATATGCAGATATGCAGCTGCTTTTCTCAAGTTAACGGGAGTGTTTTTGTTTTTCCACTTGTTGTTTTTTATTCTTAGTTTGCTTATTTGCTTATTAAACTGCTTGTCTGCTTGAATAATGAAATATATTTATTGTTCATGTAAACCATTTTAACGCAGGGGCTCCTTTTTGTATGTCAAATTAACAGGTTCTGTGCGTGTCCTTATACAAGCATAAAGACACGAACAATCCAGATGTACCAAATAGATTAAATTTATTGTCCTTTTTGAAGTTCGTCTGTTTTCTTAGATAAAAACCCGGAATAGATTTGCATCCGGCATATCCGGGATTAGGTTGGTATTTATCAAAGTTCACTGGACCGTGTTTGTGGATAGCCTTGTTTTCATTGTTAACGCCCCTTTCAAATGCATTGTATTTCGTGTTGTCTTTGAAGCGAAAACATTTCATGGTCTCTGGAATAATACTTTGTCAGGATGGTAAAGTCGTAAAAGAGAAATAAATGATTGAGAGAAGTGAAAAATGCCACAAAAACAAAATGAGTTGAAACATAATATCAATTTATACACTGGCTAAAATGTATATCTTGCCTGGAAAAATTTGCCCTGTTTTTCTACTTGATGATAAACACGCATGTGTGTTCTTGCAATTGCCATTTTATAGGTCGAATAAGTTATGTTTCACTTTCCGGCTCTTGGCTTTGAAAATGCACAGGCATCTTTTACATTAACTATAAAGTAGAGTGTTAAATTGAATACGCACGATGAACGTTGCACAGTAAAGAAATGTTCGTCTTTAACGGTCTTAGTGTTAAAATGAATACTAATATCTGGGCGTTGGAAAATGCCTCGGCAAAATGTGATCCTAAAAATAAGTATTTTGAGGCATTCTGCTTAAAATTTGAAGTCTTTGCAACTAGAAAAAAAGACCCGTACCGCTAAAAAAAAAAAAAGAGCAGTTGTAATCTCTGCACTAGTTTGTATAGTTAAGGATTGTGGGTGTATTCACAAGCATGCATATGGTTATGCCAGTGACCATTGCCCGAAAATAGTTTCCAGGGTTCTGTGTCACGTGTTTCTGGTCGGATGTGAACTCTCGGATATCTACCTTTCACGTTTTGATGTAGTAATAGTTTAAAGGTAAATAACATAACTGGAAGAAGTCCTCAACTTGGGGTAAAACTATTCTAAAATCAAGTAAACCATGCAAGGATTCTACTGTGAAAATGTTGTGGTCAAACGTCGACTCAGTTTAAACGAACTACCAGTATCCATTGTGACAGGCAAATTTGTTTTGTAGCATTCTGGAATTATTTTCCATCGGGGCACGAAAGTAATTCAATACTGGTATGTGCGTGTTTGATTCTCCTTATAAACAAGTTCAAGACCAATCCTTCCAGTCAATGTTTATACGCCAGGTATACATTGGTATATGTCCGAACTCATTCATGCGGCACTTTTAAGTGTTACCATATGTCATGAGCCTTTTAGGAAAAACCTTCGCCTCATCCGGTTGAACTGCATTCAATGAAGGTAGACTGATAGTGACATAAACAGGCTGCCTTATAAACATTGTCAAAACTTGCAAAAATATGTTTTGAAGAAGACAAAATAGGTTTATTATAACTCAAAATGAAACCTGATGGGAAATAGTCACCAATTCAAAATATATTTTTAAGATTTCAGTTGTGAAAATATCAATGCTAAACAGTTCTTCTTTGTCCCATGATTGCATGCCATCGGAAATTGTTGTGACAGTCAAACTCGTTGCAACTTTGCACCTTTAGGCCTTAATTGTGCAAACTTGCACCTTTATAGGTGCTTCCAGCGTGACAGTGGTCGGAAAGGTGCAAAGTTGCACCCGTCAATGTGCTAGCAGTGTGACATTGCTTGCTAAAGGCGCGAAGCTGAACTCTTTTCTAAGGGTTTGATTGTTATTTTATAGAAGGTTTATGTTTATTTTTGAAAAGCTGTATAATGCTGGTTAAAAAGAAATTTCCATTGCGGACAATTAATTTGTACAATTGTAAAACTCTTACTATATTGCATAGCTATTGCGTAAACTATAGCGAGTGTTAATAGTTGGTGTTCTAGGAATAGCACGTTTTTGCAGCGTCAGTTGACCACATAACCCACAATTGGTTATGGGAGGTTTGTCATATGGAAGTAGAAGCATATTGGTGGGATGAATCAGAATTACAATCGAAATTACATCCTTTGTGATAGCATCGAAAGTTCTGCCATTCCCGGAAGCTAAATTATTTTTTTCAACGAACTTTTTGGTCGTTGCTTACCTCATTGCAAGTAGCAACATAACCGCCGGGTCGGTATAGTCTACAGGCACAGACTTTATGTTGGCACTAAACTCCCACAGTGCCTTGAGCCAAGGCTAATCTTGTTGGTCAGAGCTTGTGTCCGGAGCAGCTATAACACAGGGCCTATGGAAGC
>JZLH01S0344755.1:4540-17218 GCA_001188425.1 Eucidaris tribuloides
TGGGTTTGCTTCGTCCATAGTACTAGACAAATTGTACACTGTTTTGAGGCAACAGGTCTCTGCAACTTTAGGCGTGTCTAAAAGATGCATGTACATGTCTAAATATCTGTAAATACTTGAAAGTAATTGAAGTCCAACTGTACAGTATTTAACAAAACTGGTTTGTAAATTGTAAGTGCAGCCCAGTATGACAGACTTTTTCAGGGATCGATATTTAATCTCCAGTAAACTCAAGTTGGTCCCCATGAAGTAGCAACTTTTTGCAGGTGTTCCGACATTTTCTGTGTGCTACTGCATCTATTTAATTTTCCATTGCATTATGCATACATGTGATGTTGCCAGAGGGGCGAAAAGCTGGGCCAAGCTTCGGGCGAGCTGCGATGGCTCTTATTTTGCAACATGCGAATGAATTCATTTGAACCCATTTCAGATGCACATACAGTACATCACCAATGAATGAAGTCATGTTTTCAGCGTGATTCCCTTGGATACCCTGGACACTCGACAAATTTCCATCCTTTGAAGTAAAGATCAGTTCGTCTGCCTCGCTGCGTCTTGAATGTCATTCCGCACTGGAGTGTTGATCAGGTTTCACGTGAGCTGCATCGCAAAAATGCGTTGTCTAGGCCGGTTCAAGTTAACCGTCTGCTGGTGCCAGCACTAATAATAACGGTTCATAGTCATACGAAGTCAATATTAGGCGACGGTGGTTAGAACGTGATAGGGCTGTTCCCATCTCTGTTTTCTTTCATTGTTGTTGTTGTTGTGTTGTGGTCATTGTTCAAGATTGTGGGGTAGGTTGATATTCCCAGCCAGCGATATATTTATTTTAACCCATTGGAGACGGTTTGATATTACTATAACATGCATTTACCATAGACCCCAACATGAGTTAACTCGTACTTAGTCTCCAATGGGTTAAGATGTTTGACTATTTGTAGCATTTCCATGGTAACTCATGTTACAGTACAGTTTAGATTAAAGGTAAATGACATGATTGGGGGTAGTCCTCAACTTGGGCTGAAACTACTCTAGAATCAAGTAAACAATGCAAGGATTTTCCTGTGAAAATCTTGTAGTCAAACGTTGACTAATTTTAAAATAAACAATGTCTATATCACTCGTAGCACAGAACCTGCTGTGTGGCTCTCTATGAGGCTTATTTTTATCGTCCCCGGTAAAACATAAGATACTCCTATGTTTGCTCCTATACTCCTATGCTTGATTCTCCTTAAGACAAGGTTCAAGGTTCTACCACCATTTGACTGCCAAATACCCCAAAATATGAACTTTATGTTTTCATAATGAAAGATATGTTTTCTAGACTGAAACTTTGTGCTGAATTCATTTCTGAAGTCAGAAATGCAAAATATGCTTTTGTTTTTTAGATATGTCATAATTTTTTTGTTTGGGTATGTTGCAGTGAAGCTAATGGGCATATGTAGTCTCCGTTCTAGACCATGCAACTTTTTTGACCTCCATAGTACACTCACTCTCCGACTGTTTTACCCCCAGACATGCTTATTTTGCCTTTTATCAAAACCCTTGTATTATTCAGAGCAGTGACCAAAGATAATAGTTTCCTTATCAATATAGAGACAGGTTAATGTACATGTAAATGTCTAGAAGCCAGACTAGGGCACATGTTGCCTTCAGACCAGTTTCATAGTAAATACACATTATATGCATACCATCCTGTCTGACAAAGGTTGCCCTTAGCAACCTGACAGGTGGCTGGAGGCTGGCCAGACATAGCCACAACTAATGTATGCATATTGCATTTTTGGCATTCCAAATGTATTCATAAGAACAGGTGGGTAGTTTGAGTAGATTGTACAGGGTGTGTTTTTGATATTTGGGTCCAAAATCAGTAAATTGAAGTTGTTAAAAAAATTATTTTGAAAAAAGTATGAGGGCTACTGTACCAGAAATCTAATCACTTATGGGGAAGTATATTGAGCATAATTGATTAAATTTTCAGGCCTGTGGCGTGATTGGTTTTCCTGAAATAATTTTTTTAACAAATGGCCTGATTTTTTTCACACTTTGGGGTGGGGGTAGCATTTTTGCACTTTTCTCCAGTTTTTCAATTCATAAGTAAAATCAAATCCTAATAAGCTCGAAGCCAATTAAATTCTGCATAAAACGAGGGGAAATTCAGCCTTCTAGCCTCTTCCTATCAGATATTATAATGGTTCAAAAGGCGCATCACTCTGAAAATGGGCTTTTTGGGGGTATCATTTGTCACGGCAAAGGGTAATTTCTTTGGGTTACCACATGTAAAGTATGTAGTAAATTACAGCAAATACAGTCTCACTGGAAAGAATATGCTAGGAACTAATGAAAATAACAAAAAAAGTGAGATAAATCCTATTTTGTGAATACTACAACCATTTGAATGTTGCTGGTGAAAAATTTTGTCACCCCAAAATGGCCTTTTTTTGGCCAAAAATGGCCATAAATCTGATTTTTCCTCAAAAGCTTATGAGATACAAGGTTCTAGGTGTAAAAAACTGAAAATACATTTATTTTTACCCTACAAACGACCTAATTTTTTTTTTTACATGTAATTTTCCCCCTTAAATATTTTTTTCACACTTTTGTCAGTCAAATGGTGGCAAGATCTTGAACCTTGTCTTAAGTAAACAAATTACAGACAAATCCTCCTAGGTGGGAGATCCACTCCTGCTAGTGTATAGTTGGTATATATTTCAACTCATTTGGTTCTTGAGGCATTTTCAAGTGTTCCCAATCATGTCACTAACCTTTAACATTGTAGAGATCTACATGTTTATTTCAAAACTTGGATATATATAACTTTAGTTTGAATTAGCGACATATCCTCCCATCCTCAGATTTAGTGATGTTTTGTGTATAATACAAACGGAAGGCTGCTTGCATAGAACAATGTAGTTTTGCCAATTTGAATTGATGGCAAGAATTTTTAAATGTTAATAACTTTCTAAATATTTGTCCAATTTTTTTTTCTCAAACATTCACTGATCTTGGCCTTAATAATTGATTATTTACTGCTTCTATTTAACCCATTGCTTCCGAGATTTTGAAAATCCCATAGAGTTAACGCAGGGTACATCTGGTTCCTGTAGCCAACGGGTTAAATCAACTTGATGTCACCCAGGAATCTCCCAAATATTCCCTTTTGTAATCCATAAAGAGTAGAAAGAATCATGTTACCTTTGTAGCGGGGTAGGGGGCAAAGTATAAAGTTTACCCAAGGGTTAATTTGGACAGATGCATAGACTTGTAACATAATTTCAATCCCTCAAATTCTCCCATACATGTGAAAGGAAATGTTCATCAGGGATAGGTTATTGAGGTCATGGCCAGAAATACACAGGCAACAGACTGTATTTCTGTGAGGCCTTCACAATAACAACATGCCTCCTAGGTTGTAAGCTTCTTCTGAATATGAATTTGGTTTCAAGACTTTGATACAGTTAGTAAAATGTGCATTGAAAGACATAATTTGTAATGGCTTGAGTATATCTTCATTGCTGTTCAGATCAGTTTTATTTATTTTCTCAAACAAACATAAAACAATCATAAAAAGAATATTACAATGAATTATGCATAGCATAGTATAAGATACTTACATAGTAATATTGAGATAAGAGGAAACTAGAGCAGTTCGACTGCGCGCAGTCGATGGGTATGCCTCCGCAGTCTGCAGTCCCATCCAATTGATGTAATTTGAAAAGCTTCAAGTTACCATGGTAGCAAAACCAATTAGATGAACAAGTATAAGCCCATGTGACCCTTGACCAAGTTACACTAAAATCCAATTTAAGCAGTTCTTAAATTATCGGTGACAATGAGCTCAATTCGGATATTGAGGCCTTGTGACCTTTGCGACACTCTGACTTTCACTCCAAATTGAATAGTAAATTGGGCTTTTATTAAGATACTTCTATCAAGTACATCAAAATCGGAAAAAAAACATACTCCAAGTTATTCACCAGTAATGAGGCCAAATACCAGACATATTAGGCCGCGTGACCTTTGACCTTTCAGCTCCAAATCTAATTCACTTTATTGGTGCCTCATAATACATACTTTCAACCCGTTACATGAAATCCAACTGGCTGTTCTCAAATCTAATCAGCTTCATTGGTGCCTGATAATAACATACTTTCACCCAAGTTACATCTCACAATCCGACAAGCCGTCTCAAGTATCGCGTAACGCAGCCCAATCAGAGCATATTTAAGGCCTGGTGACTTTGACCTTTCAGCCTCCAAAATCTAATCAAGTTCATTGGTGCTTTATAATACATACTGTCACCAAGTTACATCACAAATCGACCAGCGCCTCTCAAGTTAGCGCGCGAACGAGCCCAAATCAGACATATTTTAGGCCGGTACCTTGTGACACTTTGAGCTGCCAAAATTTAATCAGTTTATTGTGTCTTTACAATACTATACTTCACCCAGTAGCATCACAATCCGACAAGCCGCTTCTCAAGTTATCGCCGGTAACAAGCCAAATCAAGATATATTTTAAGGTCCGTGATTTGACGCTTTTGACCCTTTGACTGTCCAAACATCTAAATCAGTTCATTTGGTGTCTCATAATACATACTTCAGTCATGTTACATGAATCAAACTGGGCCGTCTCAAGATTATCGCGGTAACTGAGCCAATCAGAATATTTTTAGGGCCCGGTGACCTTTGACCTTGACCTTTCAGCACCTCCAAAATCTAATCAGTTCATGGTGCCTCAATAATACATACTTCACCCCAGGAGTTACATGAACAATCCGACCAGCCGCTCTCATGTATCGTGGTAACGGCCGCAAATGCAGACATATTTAAGGCCTGGTGGGCGCCCGCCTACCTTTGACCTTGAACCTTTCAGCTCCAAAATCTAATCAGTTATTGGGCTCATAGTACATATTCACCCAATTTACATGACAATCCGACAAGCCGCTCTCAATTAATATCGTGGTAACGAGCCAAATCAGAATATTTAAGGCCTGGCGACCTTTGACCTTTGACGCTTCAGCTCCAAATCTAATCAGTTCATTGGTGCTCATAGTACATACTTGGTCTAGTTACATCAAAAATGCGATGCGGGGCGTTTCTCAAGTTATCGCGGTAACGAGCCCAAATCAGGACATATTTTAGGCCGTGAACTTTGACCTTGAGCTCACAAGTCTAATCAGTTTATTGGTGCTTTTATAAATACATACTTCGCCCAAGTTCATCACAATCCGACAGCCGCTCTCAGTTATCGCGGTAAGCAAGCCAAATCAAACATATTAAGGTCGGTGACCTTTTGACCTTTTTGACCTTGAACTCAAATCTAATCAGTTCATGGTGTCTCATAATACATACTTCAACCACGTTACATGAAAACTTCAAACAACTTTTGGCGCGTTCTCGAAGTTAATCGCGTAACGAGCCCAAATCAGAACATATTTTAGGCCGCGGTGACCTTTGACCTTGACCTTGTCAGCCCTGCCAAATCTAATCGAGTCACTGGTGGCCTATAATGACATACTTCACCCAATTCACATGACAATCGACCAGCACCGCTCTCAAGTTATCGTGGTACAGAGCCCAAATCAGACATATTTAAGGCCTGGTGCACCTTTGACCTTTGACCTTTCAGCTCCAAATCTAATCACTTCATTGGTGGCTCATAGTACATACTTGGTCGCTTAGTTACATCAAAAAATCCGATCGGTTCTCAGTTATCGCGGTAACGAGATCGGTAACGCGACGGACGGACGGACGACGGACGGACGGAGGAAGGACGGACGACGGACGGACGGACGCGACGGACGGACGGACGACAGACGGACGGCAGGGACGACAACCCGAAAACATGATGCCTCGCCGCAACTTCGTTGCGGCAGGCATAAAAGAAGAGACTACAAAAAAGTTGTATGACTTGGAGTAGATAGCCCCCAAAATAATGAATAATTTTATATTATGCAATGTAACCAGTATATAATCAACAAACAAACAAACAATAAGCGTGTGAAATCACATGCAAAAAAGTAAGAAAAAAAATACACCTACATGTATACAAACATATAACATCATTAAACAATTGGGGCAGGGAAGGGGGAGGTTATGATTTTAAAATAAACATCATATAATAAGAATAGTCAAACTGAGTATAAATTGATAAGGACTTTTTTTTTACAAAGAAAGAAATGAATGGGTTATGAAGGAACAATATGACATGCTTGTGAATATGATTTTGAAACGACAGTACAGAGGTACAAATTGCCCTGATAATGCTACTATATTCTATTTGAGGGGAATTTCCTTGAGAAAACGTTGGCCAACACCATATATCCAGCCAAATGGCATTATATCTGCAATAATGCCAGCTCTGATGTGGCTGTAGATCAAGATTGGACCATATCTCACCAAATTTATACCTTGCTTTACATCAGCAGTAGACGGGAATAGACTATAGAAGTCTATCATACTTAGAAGATGTGACAAAAAAGAAATTAGACTGTCACCATGATGCCTATGATGGAATGTCAATCAACCAACTGCCCATGTCACTGTGTTGAGCAACAGTTCTATTGGAGTATTGTTCACTTATCTCACTTGTTCTCCTTCCTCAGACTGTTGTGTGGCACATCCCAGTTGTACCCAGTCAAGATAGCTAAAGGTGACACAAACATGGGGCATGGACTGGAATCGATTTGAAGTTCCTGGTTTGGTTGGGCGGGGTCCAACCAGGGCGTCTTGAGCTTCTCTACATGTAGGAGGCTTTCTAGAGGAAATGCTGCCCACGATTTTGCATTTTCTTCATGAGCCTCCAGAAAATGCTTGAGACCCTCAGTTGGGTCCCCACCCAACTGGACCATGAACTTCAAACTGATTCCAGCCACCCTCCATGTTTGTGCCATCTCCAGTATCGTGATGGGGGCATAGCAGGAATGTGCCACAAAACAGCCCAAGTAAGGGGCAGAGAGTGGGATAGGTGAACAATATTCTAGCAGAATGTTGATGAGATGTTGCCCAACACACTGACATGGGCAGTCGGTTGATCGACATTGCATCGTACATTGGTGTGGGTGTGGCTGTTACTAGCTCATTTCTTTTTTGTCATACCTCATAGACCGACAGTGAGGGCCCCAAAGACAACCGACCTGCCAAAATAGGTACAGTAGCAAACCATCGGAAGCGCATAAAAGCGTTTTATAATAGGACTGTTTTCAATCCTGTGATATCTCTTTGATAAAAACTGGCATCTAATTTGAATCAAATGGATTAATGCAAGAGTCTTGAGAGGGCGTGAAGATAGTTTGGCTTTCAGATCTAATAAATCCATGATGTTTCCGAACATACTTGTAGCCTACGCATGAGTCTGTCGTTCCATTAGTGGAACTTCAAGCAACTATGCATAGAAACACATTAGCCATCTGCTACCAAACCAAAAGACTGCCCATTTTAGGCAAGAAAATATTGTACTTTTCCTTGTAAAAACAAACAAAACAAGTATTAGTGTGGAAAACAGCAGATTAGTGTTTTTATTTTAACACCAAATATAAATATGACTGGTGTAAATTTATTTTCTGTGACTGTGAAACAAACAAGCCATATGAGTTTAGATAGTAACATCGTTTGTGTAAATAGATGAAGAATATTTATGTTACTGAGTATCTTCATTATGGGTGAGTCGTTCATCTATAAAATATGTACCCACCAAATTCAGTCAAATCACATGATCAACTGTATGATGAAGAAGCTAACCATACTCATTCCCAATATTGCAATTATAAGGATAAGGTGTTGAATGTTTTAATTGATTATTGACTAAGCAAATAATTTAAGTATTGTCTAAAGTTCATAAACCAGTGACTATACATAGACTGTTCGAGTTGCAGTTGGGTTTTGATTCAGAATAGGGTTAGGATACAGTAAGAGTGATGGTTGGGACTGGGGTTAGTGATGGTAACAGTTGTCAGAGCAAATGTTGCAGAACAGCAGAAAGCGATGTCATTTAATTTCAACGCCAGCAACAAAGTGAAAATAAATCAAGAGGTGTTCAAATTTCCTGCTTCAGAAAGTTGTGCGATAAATTTGTATGAAGTGTTCTTGAGAAGGTGAACGAGTGATAGGATCAGCAGTGCTCCATTTGATCTTATCGATCTGTTTGTCCAAACTATTGATGATGATACTTGATAGTAATTAATCAGGTGAGAAGTGATAAAAAACTCAACTAGCAGAATGAACAGGTGGTTGTGTAATAATCGGTTCACCACCTTGTCATAACACATTTTTGAAAATTATCTCATGTTTTGTGTTGCTGTTTATTGGTTCTTTTGTACGCCCTGTCCTTTTCCCCCTAATTCCATCATCATTTTTATGTGTTAATTGAATGATACATGTAGTTAGTAGTTGTTTTTCAGTACATGAAACATGTGGGTCAATGATGAAGAGTTTTGATAAGCTATTTCTATTAGCAAATTTCCAGTGTAGGCTAACGGCATATGTCCCATATCAGCCAGAAGCTATTGGTAAAGTTGTTAAACTATCGGTTTTACCTCCCAGGCACATCCTGTCTGCCAATAATTGAGACACCATTAGTAATTAAAGCTACACTACCCATGTTTGTTGGAAATAATTTTTAAGAATTTCAGTTCATTAGAATGGATGGGATTACAAGTCCTGTAAATATGCATACTTCGTAGTTTGAAATGTTTTAAACTATTAATCACTTAGTAAATGGCCATTATCAAGTGCATCAAATTTATGATTGATAATAGGCTTTAATCATACACAGGTCGAGCAATTTTGTGTTCGGCGTTAGATTGTGCACAGTGAAAACTTGCGAATAATGTGCCTGCAGTTAAGTCTTACCGCATCATTTAATTTACCAATGATTAGTTCCGGTGGTTGCTGATGCCGTCACTGCGGTTGATTTCCATTATTGTCGAGCCCCCGCCTATCTCAGAGACTTTCCTTTTCACAAATGATGCGTTCAGCGAAATGAGTTTCTAGAAATATCCATTAAATCATGGGTTTTGTTTGTTTTATCACCTAATGGTAGTGAATTTTATATGGCCGAGTATTCGTTTATTTTGCATGTTATTATGGTGTTTTTCCAGAATTGACTTACGTACGACAACAAAGAATGGAACGTTTTTATCAGGTTTTTTTTTCAGCGTGTGTATTGTTCCTGTGCACGTGTCTGGATTTTTCAATTATCTTGAGGCATAATGTCACGCAGTTTGATTGTTTTATTCATTTCTTTTGTTAGGAGCTTGCAAGAAGGCTCTCAACAACTGTGAAGAAATCAATAAATGTATTGAATAGTGCAAATTTACCCAAACTCGCACATTCTAATAGAATGTGGATCTCAATGAGAAATGGTTGCAATTGAAAATTATAAACTAATGTACATTATCTGCATCCTCTGAAGAGGGTATTACTCAAGCATTTTAAATCATCAAAACTATCCAATGACAATTTTTTTTATTTCTGTGTTTGTTTCATCCATACTATTAGCGGTGAATACGACATCTTCGTCAACGACAACAAGGTCGGGGCATACAACAGCACAGGTAGCTTTGGAGAATTAGCGCTCATGTACAACACACCAAGAGCAGCCACAATTGTCGCCACAACGGAAGGCATTCTATGGGCACTGGTAAGATAATGTTATAATCATGTTCATTAACCCCATCATTACCATAATCACTAGATTCAGTACACTGCAAGTCAAAAGTGTTCTGAGAACGGTTCACTCGGAGGGTAACCACAACAACTGACCCCGAAGTGGACCAAAAGCATTCAAAAAGCGTTTTGTCAGACCACCTCCATAGTCTTAAACCATTCTCAGAGTGATCATTTCGAACACAGTGTAACGACGCAAGCATTCCAAAACAGTCCAGCACCTGAAGATATGTAGTAAACATGTGAACCGCTTCGGCTACAAGTACAGAGAAACTGTTAACCACAGAGCGGGCGTGGCAAAATTGTTGCCGATGGTAACAGCTGCTCAACTGAACGTGCAGCGGCTTGTGGGACAACAAATTAATAAAACCAGTTACGAATCCGAACCTGTTCCGAGATTATATATAAAACCGTTCTCAGAGTGGTTATGGTGGTGTAACCGGGGCCTAAGACTCTCTCATTACTCATCTTTCTACTCTCGTCGTCTTTCGCTGCTTGTGGATTAAAAAAGTTTGAATTAGGTCCACTGTGCAGAGCACCTCTGTATGATGCATTTATGTATGAAGTCGGAGGTGACAAGTTTACTGCCTCGTCGAGCATGCATACATAAAACCTGGAAAAAAGTTAGCTTTGCGTTATCTCCGATGAACCGTACACGTGTGTATACTGCTCAACAGGTACCTGCGCATCTTCATCATCATCATCGCCTGTTGCTTGTTGTCAACGCGTTGTTAACAGCATGGAGATTAGTCCTTACCCAACCACTCAAATATCTGATATCTCCCTGTTAATCCCCGAAGGATGCGTAAAGTGATCTCTTCCATCCAATTCCTCTCTAGCAAACAACATGAACTCATCCTTATCATCCATGTTAGATCACCTGATGTACACTACATTAAAGGCAGTAGATACTGACTGGAATTGAAGAATGATGCGATGCCCGCTGTGCTTTCTTGGTACTGAAAAACACAGTTTGCGTTCACTCAGTAGGTGAGAATTTGAGGAACACGCAGAGTTGATGAATTGGGGAGATTTGGTCAGATTTACCTGGTGGACCATGTGAGATTGGCTCTCATGAAAGGGGCAATACAACCATGCAGCCATCCGAGAAATAGCTGTGAAGCATGTCTTATTACTTTTTGAATGTGATGAGGGTTTGTACAATCCTTGAAAAGTGACTGCTTTAATTTGGTTTTATCCTTGAAAGGACCTTGATTCTTATTTGTCCTTGAAAAGTCCTTGAACGTGCTTGAATTTCAAGTAAAGTGTTTGAAAATTTGGAATTTGTATTTCTATCATTTGTTCTTTGCAAACTACTTTGATGTGAAAGTCTTACTTGGGTCCTGTTTCATAAAAGTTGATAGTCATGTCAACTTTGACATTCTACTGCATTTCAGGGCTCTAATTGGCTGTGAAACATATAGCACTGAAACAATTGTGCTTCACAACCAATGAGAGCGATGAGTTGCAGTAGAATGTCAAAAATGACATGATTTTTATGAAACAGGGCCCAGATGAGGTGCTATATTATGGCTAATTTTCAACTTATGTACAAACCCTGCATGATGAAATATTCCCTTTAATGTGTAAATATGGACTATAAGCACTTTTTACAGTCTATACCAAGAAAATAGCACGATCTTGCATGGGTGTATGCAAGGGGGTGGGGGGGGGGTCAGGACAGTGATATCGTCGGGGTTCATCCAAACCGTCGTATCGCTATACGACAGTTTGATTGACCGCGCCTCCGGGAGCGAACGCTTTCAAACCAAACTGTCGTATCCATCATTCATAATACACGTAACATACGACACTTCGGTTTGAATGCGTTCGCTCCCAGAGGCGTGGTCAGTCAAACTGTGGTATAGCGATGCGATAGTTCAAATGAACGCCAACGATATGACACCCCCCCCCCCACCCAAAGAAAAAAGAAATCAAAAGGTCCACATTATTTTTCCGAAGACATCCTTTTTAGGGCTTTTTGACATCTTGCTGTTATTTCACTGTGAATTAAGGTCCAAAAAATTATGATCACAACCCAGCCAGAAAAAATCCTAGATGGGAGTAAGTAAAGAGAATGTACATAGTCAAGACAAACTGTTGCTTTGAGATCAAGGAAAATAGTATAGGGCCTATATCCTATTCCCTCCCCCTTCCTCACACACAAGACAGTGACATTTGGTAGATCTATAAATAACAGATTCATGCAAAAACAATATGTATAGCAATATACTGCAGGGGCCTACATATACTCATATTACTCTAAAAAATATGTGAATAACAGAAATTTGATAGATCATTTTGAAACAATATTCAAAGTGGTATCAAAACATTGCATCGAACTACCAGCAAAAAATAAGGAGCCGGATATCGCAACCATGAAACTTCCTCGAAATGAATTGTCGTTATGGGAGCGCACTAGCTTTGGGTTAATTGTATTTTGCAATTGTTAGGCATGACAAAAGGAATTATTGACCATTTTTTTCACCATTAATCATTTGATTTTATGACATTAACATGACTTCATTGTGGCACAAGTGCATGGACTGGCACAATCATGAATACAGAACCACAAACTGTTGTAGATTGTTTCAGGTAATTCAGCCAAATGAGAGGTAAAATTTACAGTATAGTAGGGTACCCACACCTCGCAAGGAGCCCTAATACCGCCACCCCGCGTAAAATGGAATGGAAGCGCACTGAACAAAAAATACGCGTTGGGCTGTGTGCACCACACAAAATTAGACAAACAGGGAATTCTGGATCGAAAATCATAAAATAATCAGAAACGTGTGTTACACCTATACGTTGATGTTTTTAGATACTGTAGAGGTCAGTGTAATCTCCGCGCGCGTCCTCAACGTGCATTGTCTATGGCGGAGCGAGGTGGCGAGGTGCGGGCCTCGATGCCAACGCACAACTAAAATGACATCGTTCGCGTTTGACGACGATAGCTAGGAAACGATCGCGCATCGATCACTGAACTTGTTATTCTATTGGAGTCTTCAGC
>JZLH01S0344755.1:26419-40649 GCA_001188425.1 Eucidaris tribuloides
GCGGTACTTCAGTAATCTTGTTCACAAGAAAGTGTGGACGCACGGACGTACGCACCCACGGACCCACGGACGTACGGACGTACGGACGGACAACGAAAACATAATGCCTCCGGCTCCCTTATGGGGCGGAGGCATAACAATTAGATGTAAGGCAGAACTTTTGAACCTTTGTCAAAATTTGATTGCATCAATCTGTAGGTTTCCCCCATTCATAAATAAATAGAAAATAATTTTTGCTAGTTTTTGTTTTGATTTTTTTTTTCTCAGTTTAGTACCTTGATCTTGAGTTTAAATTAGCAAAAGTGTCAAACCATCAGAAAAAGTGTAACAAATTTTGCTAACTTTTCATTGGGGGATGAGTTTACCAAGATAAAAATTGAAATTGCATAAGGTTCTAAAAGTAGATGGCCTAATTTTGTCAAATATGGGTCCATCTTTTTGATGTAATTGATTCTGAAAAACGCACAAAAAAATGTCACATTTTAATTGTTTGCATTAAAAAATATTTGTTTGCATAAAACAAATATTTGTTTTTATGATAAATGTAGTTTATTATTACTTTGACGTGCCATGATTTATAATAACCCCAAAGAAATTTTAATATAATTAAGAATTAGCCAAAATATATATAATTTGGAATAGGACACTGTAACAGTAGTTAGGCAGAAATTACCATTCGTATGCATACACGACCAGCTTTGTGTGTAGCTGAGTTGGTGCGTGGGCTGATGTTGAATTAATGAAGACAGATTCAAGTCATTTTCAAAAGAAAACTCCATTCAAGAATCTTCAGGAGCTTCTGTATTGACAGCTCTTTCAAGGAAATCAGTGTCGTCCATCCGTTCCATTACAATCTCAACGCAGCATAATGGTGAAATCTGCAGTAGATGTAAATGTATTGATGCCTGCAGGATAGTAGAATATATGCTGTGTAGATTGGTATACGTACACATTCAAATCTTAGGCATACATGTACTGTACCTTTTTAACAATGGTTGCTCCTAACAACATACAAGTTTGCCTGAGGCTTCTTCAGCGTAACAGCTACAGAAATTTACATATTTTATTGCACACACCATATATTTCATGTGCATAAGATATTTTCGGGACTTTGCTTCAAAACAGGGAATATTCTAGGGTTTATTTTCATGATTTTATGGCATTTCGATTTACTTTGTACAGAAATATCAAAAAGTGAAAATTTTTGCATTTAGGAGGTCGCAGATTTTTGTGAAAATAAAACCACAAAATATTCAGCGTATTCTGTATATATGTTGTGTAGACTGGTAAGCATACCGTTTTGACAGTGGTTGCTCCTAGCAACATGAAAGCTAGCGTGAGGCTTCTTCAAGGTAGTAGCAAAAGATTGTACCCTGAAAGGCATCATTTAATACTGGGTTGTCTTTCCAGTATCTGAGCTACTTGATCCACCATGCTACTAGTATCTCTGATAAGGTCTAAAAATGAAGCCCGAAAAAGTTCCAGTTCGAAGCAATCATTGAGTGCTTTTGAAAAGTGAAAATCAATGAGTGACCAATCCAGTCTTTCCCTATAGACAGCTGTAATTTTGTTCAGGAGACATTCATTCATGTGCCAATATTTAACCAATGACCGCATAACCGTCTAAAGTTCTCAAACACTATCATGTAGGTCAGATATGAGCATTTGACATTTTTGTCTCGCCTGGACGTGTTCAGAAGAGGATATGAAATCACTTTTCTGTATGGTATGTAGTATGTAGCTTATGTCCGCTCATTTTTTGGTTAAAGTCGTTTAAATGACTGGTCAATTGAAAATGTGTTGCTTCAATTCAAATCCAAACTTGGGTAACAATGATCAGTGGGTGGGATAAGGGTAATTGTAGGGTCAAGAAGGTCATGCAGGGGTCATCTGCGGGTATCTAGAGGGTCAATTATCATAGGAATGTACTAAGGACCACCTAACCTTGGTCAGAAAAAAACCACTAACCATGAATGCAGAACAGATGCCTCCAGGTCAAAGAGATCATGCAGGTGGTCACATCGGGCCCCGGTATCTTAAATGCCGTCAATGGTCATTAGAATTGTGCTAGGACCACTAACTTGGGTGCCGATAAGAACCAACTGACTGAATGCAGACAATACCCAGCGTCATAAGGTCATGCAGGGGTCATTGCAGGGGTCATTCTAACGGTCAATTGTCATAGGGAATGTGCTAGGACCACCTTAACTATTGTCGACGAAAGAACCACTGACCTAAATGCAGAACAATGCCCAGCGTCAAAGGTCATGCATGGGCGTCATCAGGGCGTCATCTATGGGGTCACTTTCCATCGGGATGTCCTGAGTACCACCAAACTTGGCCAGAAGAAACCACTGCCAGAACGCAAAACAATTTCGAGGTCAAAGGTAGTCTCTACTGAACAAATTTTATATTGTCATAGTTTTATGGCTTGCCCCCCCCCCCAGCATTTTGCTTGAAAAACTGCCAATTAAAGGTGCATGCCTCATTTTCTACCGTTAAAACAGGCGAGACTTTGTGGTTCGGAGAACCAACTGTTATTAAATGGGACTTTGAACATTGTCTTTAAAAAGTATAGTGTGGCTAGGCTAAAAATTTCAAGTGTTTTGTATACTCAGCCGGTGATAATAGAGTGCTAGCACACCATGCAGTTAACAGGTAATAGTTTCCGCAACCACTTTGCTACACTGCATATCGTTTAGGTAGAAATTTGATTTATTTTTCGAGGTAATTGAATCGAGTGTCAATTTCATTTGTGTCTCACATCGACCACGACGGTATGGCATTGAGAATGTTCTACTCGGCATCAATGAGGCTAATTGGCAAATTGTGTTTATTAGATCAATTTAGTACGCATATGCTGATGCTATACTTTGTACAACTGCAGTGCTGTACACGTGTGTTTTCCAAATAATCTTCCAATTGAAATAGACAACTTTACGTACTTCAGAAAGAACTAGATATTTCACAAAGTACTGTATCTGTGTAGAGGAATTTGCATACGTGTATGTGTAATAGGGGACCTCATGGACTGCTTATTTGTTATATCATTTAGGAATAGACCTTTTTTTCTTTTTATTTAACTTGTTGATGACTAGAAAGGAGATAGCTTGTCACAAGGTCTATGGGAAATCTGTGTTAAACCAAACTCAAACCGTGGTCAACGAGTTAGTCAAATTTTGGGGGCTTTTCCCTTTCGCAAAACAATTGTGTGATCTGTTAAATTGTGTGACGTTTCTTATAAATACTTCAATATTCGTATTTTCTCTTACCCCAAGCAATGTATGATATTCATCAATGCTGCTCAATGCATCATGAAAAACATCTAGATTCTAGGAATGAGAAAGTCATGAATTTCAAGACTAAACAATGTACATGTAGCAGTTCTTGCAACATAAAGCTATTTGATACACCTGTACAGAGTAGACCAGATTCCAGATATTTAAACGTAAAACTTCAGAGTGTAGGAAAACTCGCTGAAATTTATATTGATATGATTTAGGTATAAATTCTCATTTTTGTGGGAGAGTGGGAAGTTGGGGGGGGGTGTTTTTGTTTTGTTTATTTTTGATAAAAACATGTTTATGACTTTTTGCTGCTTGATTTGCTGCATACAAGGATTATGCAGGGGCTACTGTATCAGGGTGTTGTTAAAAAAAGTACAGGTAAAGATCTTTAATTTATAATGAACATACTCCTTAAGATAAATGATTTGAAATCACATTTGTCTGCAATGTGCAAGCTAGGTAAATTTTCATTGGATGTATTGATAATACTCTGTACGTTTATACCGAGATTATGTAGACTGAACAGTTTCCCCATCATCCCCATGTTTATTCCTGGAGGCGATTTATGGGCATGAGATCTCTATAAATCTGTCAGTTAAAAGGACAAGTAAATTTCACTCAGACTTGAATGATGACGAGCTTTGGTTTCTTGGGGCGTTCAACACCTCAAGCTTGTAATCCTTCATTCAATCACAGCAGGCGAGCGTGGTGCCGGATTTGATGCGTATCTCGAACGTAAGACGAGACGGCATGACTAAAACGGAACAGAAGCACAAATCATGAACATTATCGATGGGTGTGTGTATCTTCTTAAAGGCCATCTCATGTAAATTACGTCGAATCGGATTCCCCCGTGGGGCCGCGACATACATGTTCATTAGTAGATAACAAATACCAGAGACAACACTGCACTATTCATCGATGTAGTTAAAGGTAGACTTATTAAATTTGTTGACGTAGATCTTCCATTCAAGATGGTCTTAGAATGGTGTTATTAAAAAAACAGAAAAACATGATTACAGTTTGTTTGTACTTAATCCAACCAAGAGTTAAAAAAAATATTATGATCAGTGTGCCCCCCCCCCAACCGAACCAAAGGGAATAGTTATAAATTGTATCTGCTGGAATTAACCGCAGGACTTGCATGTATAAAATTGTCCAAAAATACCCCCAAATCCTCAGTGCTACTGTAGGTGAAAATTCCATTACGATCAGTAATCCCCTATGACAAAGTTAACTGTTGCCGGCATACTATTAATATTTTCAATAATGTGGTCCATATTGAAACTATTCGGTATAAAGATAACAGGTAATATAATGATATACATGTACTCAATTTTATAGTGCCTTTTCCTAAAACGTACAAAACGTTGTATGTATTGATTAGTTTTGAGAATGTTATGAAATACAAGTGGGTGGATTTGTTTATAAAATGTGCAATCCAAAGAAATTCTCGTAATTTTTCATACAGCAGTGCATGATGTTTCCTTTTCCTATTCCTTTGACTTAAATCTGAAGTCAAACCTCGGGATATAGGATTTGTTGTTTCTCAAATTCAATGAATAAATGTGAACTGACCATAATATTGATGAAGTTTCATTCTATATTAAACCTCTATAAGGCGTCACGAGAATAACAACTTTTTTTTAGTGAAAAGTGGGTTATTTTATGATGAGATTGTTTGTCCTTAAGTCCTTGATTTGTAAAGCCATGTTTGCAAGATAGTGATGAATAGGTGTCTTAAAAAGATATCCCAGTTTTCATACATGTATGTAGGTACAGGCTGGTGTTACCAAGAATCCCCCCCCCCTGCTCCCCTTCCCACCCCCGCTCCGTCAAAAAAACAACCAAACAACACAACAACAGCACAAACCAACAAACAAAATCTTCAATCATGCGATTACAAGTAATATCACGATTTACCTATAACTGCAAATCTTTGGCCAACAAATGCCTTTCGGTAGCAACTACCTACAAGTTACAATTTTTTGAGGTTTAGATACAAGCGTGGGTGCTTCAAGATCAGAGACAGGGTGGAATTAGCAAAGTGACACACACACATAAAAAGTTTTGCACTATTTGTCAGTGTGACAACCAGACAGTGCTGCTTATGCCTTGTTTTCGTGTCTAGTTTGTTGAGCAGAAATAACCCGATATTACTCACCCGGTTGAATCTGTACCTGTGTGTACGTATGCCTGTGGTCATACACACGAGTGTTTTGGTCAGAGCGAAGACAACCGCATACGCTTCAGAAGATTTCTCACAAACACGGCTAGTTGTTTACAGGTGGACGGCAAATGTAGTGTGAAATTTATGACCCGTTGTCAACTCCCCTAGCTGTGTGTCCATCAGCGTTTTTCTGCGGCGCTGTCAATAAAACGCAAAATAACCTGTTTCTCCTTGTCCTTCAAAGTAAATAGTATCAGTTCAATGAATTATTCTATCAGATTTATATCAGTAAATTATGAACAACAAAGTCCATCTCTGCGGTTCAAATATAAATTTAAATTACTTATTTGATCCATGGTAATTTCATGATTTTTTGTCAATGTGTGCGTTTTCATTTTAGTTTTGACCTCTGGGACCAGTGTTCTGTTTCCTTCAAAATTTGTGGGCCAGTACAAGGAACTTTTCTTCTGCAATTATTAACATAATTTCAGAAGTAGATACATGTATTACAATTAGGCCTATATTATTTGTTATTTAGTAACCTAATCAACCTCCAGTGTTTCAAAATCTGTCACCACATAAGACACCAGGTGTTGTGTGTTATTTGTAACTCAAAAGACTATGTCGGAATAGTGCTCTGGTGTGCACAGTTGTGCAATTTTCACATACCTGCCAACCAGTACGATTTTTCCAGGGCAGTTTTGGTCTTATTTCAGTTATTAGGCGGTACGGTAAACAATAAAAAGGTTACATAATGACAAAAATGAAATGAATTCGAATGAGAAAAATATTTGAAACAGCTAAACAAAGGTTTTTTATGAGAAAAAAATGAATAAAACATACCTTTTGTGCTGTCACTCACCAGTGAATGTAAACACGTCATTTCCATCACAATTCGGGCATTGTATTAAAATCACTGTAGTAACCAAGGCATTTGGTTTCATTTATTTTGATCATTCATGTTCTATTCTTATTATAAGCAGCGTTTTTGTTGTTGAAGGCACCGCCTAGTAACTGTAATAAGGACAGAACTGCCCTGGAAAAATCGTACTGGTTGGCAGGTATGTTTTCATCTACATGTACATGTATATTTCATGAGTTTTGCACATTTATAGTGTTGCATGTTCTTTGCATTTGAGAATTGTGTGATCATTCTGTTGTTTGTGACTGAATACAATGACAGGGTTCCCAGCCCATCAGGGAAATCAGGGAAAATTATTTTACTTTTTTCCAGTCAGGGAATTTGATAAAAATGCCTCAAGTCAGGGAAAAGTCAGGGAATTTTGATTGGCCCAAAAATTGAAAGTAGTCAGTCAGACTCTGTTATATTTTGTTGCATAACAAAACAACATCCAATCATGTAGAAAACATGTGAAACTGGGTACAAGTTGAAATGATTATCATGGAATTTTGAGATTTCATCAGGGAGAAATCAGGGAATTTTGTTTTCTTGAAATGCTGAGAACCCTGAATGAAGAGTACTAATTACCTTATTACATACCAATCCATCATTATGAAAGCATTTCTTCAATGAAAGTGGCTAGTTGATTAAACACAGTCAACAGAATTTTATTGTCTGCCCATGTGCAATGAAGATTCACTTAACTCTTAACATGCCAAGGGATTTAATCCTCTATGGACTGTACATGTATTATTTGGTGCAGATCTGTGACTTTGGCTTGTTAAAAGTTAAGCGCATAAGCAACATATGTATTTACAGGTGGTGGCATCGAATATTGTTCAAAGAGAATTCAACCAAAATTGTAACATCATCTATCTGTACCTCCCTGGAGAGATCTTTTCGTCTACTGTTGATAAAAAGACATCAAGTATCAAATGCATTTGCAGAGAACACATTATATGATGCTGTCTCTGCTAGTCGAGGCAATTGGGCATATTATATTACTAGAATTTCTGGAACAGCATATTTTTGATGATGAATTTGCATGTATTTCAAGGCTTTCTAGGAATCCAGGGGTCATGTAATGGGTAGTAATTGTCGTACGTTCAGTCAACTGTTTTGTTTTGTTGGGTATGATAGACTGATCCATTGTTGGAGTAACTGAAGCAGAACCTCAAATATATGGAGTAAAAATGCTTCGTTAAATGATGTTCTTGGTATGCTCCAGTTATTGCAAACCGTGTGTTGTATGGTATATCGTGATATAAACGACCTGGAAAAATATTTCAGATTGGTCGAGCTATTTCAAAGCCCATGCAAGTCCAGTTTTAGTCGAACGGAAAAACATTTCATCAATCTTTCACAGAGTATGGTATTGTTACACCAGACCTCTGAAAACAATTCTTTCCAGTTCACTCACCAAAGGTGATGAGTCCAATTTGTAAACATCTGGTCATTTGGGGAAAGAATATATACAAAACTATGTATTTAAATCTTGGGAGTATTTGGAATTGTGACCTTTAATTAAATAAATCTAATCCATTTTTCCTTAGAATGAGCTCAGGTTTCTGAAGCAATTTAAGCAATTGCCATTAGAATAGTTATGTACCTCAACTGACTTCAGAATTACAATTTCAGAATTCATTGTTATAACACCAGTTTCTGTTATTCCATTGAGAGTTATCAATCAGTGCTCCATACTTTTACACAACTTCATACTGTATTTTAGGCTTGTAAAAGGGATCTACAGGAAAATGGGGGAAATCCGTGAGTTTGTAAAATGGGGGTACAGGTACATGAAACAAAAAGCTGAAGAGCTTTATGCTTTCTGTACAAAATTTCCTCCAAACTGGGGTAGCCTCAGCTTGTTTGCCCCCTTTCCCACCCCCACTCCCAAATCTGAAACTGACTCAGAAGGCAGGAATTATGTACATTCATATTTCTTTCCTCCATTAATTTCTCCCACTTCTTTCTTCTTTCTTTTATCTCAGGACCGTGCATCCTTCAGAAGGATAGTGCTGAAGAATGCAGCCAAGAAGCGACGCATGTACGAAGACCTGCTGGAGAAAGTCAGCTTATTTAAATCATTGGAGGTAAAAATAATCTCTTGACCCCAACTCCCCCCTCCCCATGAAATTCTACATTTTTTGCATTTACTAAATGGATAAGTGAGCCACGTAGTACTCCTTTGTTGTTGTCCAAGTGCTAAATGGCATTTTCTTTCTCTTTAGTCGATGCTTTTCAGCTGCCTTAGTAGCATTTTAATCTTCCATAGGCCTTCAAGGAATTCTATTTTCCTCGTGTTCCCGCACTATGCATGCACGTACACAATTTAAAACGAAAATCACTGCGTGGGTTGACGCATCTCGATGGCAGTGATGGAAAGGGGTTTTGCGCTGACATTAGAGACTTAATTTGAAAGCAAGATTGATCCGCTACAAGAAACACTACATTTCTATTAAATTGGTGATGTCCCAGCGCGTACTAAGTATTCCATTTCGCTGAAGATAGCTGAAATTATGGTGATTTGATTGCAGTTCTAGATTTACATTTACATGTGTTTTGCGTCCCGTTACTGAGGTTTTTTGCTCGAGCACAGACTTCTGCATAATTCGGAATAAACATATACTGATCAATGTTGTTTCCAAAATTGATAGGGCTGTTCCAAAAACGATGCCAAACACCCTCTAAAACTATAAGTTTGTATTTGTTTTTATGATGTTCTGTAGTTAATTTGTTTGTTACAAAGATAAAACATCAAGTAGCATGATCCCTAAACAGTTGAATTGATAATTGTTATGTCTGGAAAAGGCATTGTATAACGATATTTCCATGAAAAAAATGTGAGCTACATGATTTCCCATGTTACTATATGTCTTTCATAAGGTCTAAAAATGAAGCCCTGAAAAAATTACAGTTCAAAATGATCATTAAGTGCTTAAAAAAGCGTAAAAATCATTGAGAAACCAATTCAGTTTTCCCCCATAGACTGCTGTTTTGCAGAATTTTCATCAGCCGAGAATAATTCATTTGTCAATTTTTATCTGTACATATTTTGCAAGTGACAGCATAAATGTCTGAAGTTTTGTGTTCTCGGGTGTTTATTTGTCCACATAAAGACTGTCAGATATGTCAGATAGCAAAGCTTGACAATTTCTTAAACGGGTCTTCCAAAATGTTACATAGTGTCTTTAACCCTTAGGAGATAATTTGATTTCAATAAACATGCATTCTCTATAAACACTTGAGATATCATTCCTGGTCTCCAATGGGATAGAAGTAAATAGCATGATTGGAGGTAGCTCTCAACTTTGGGTAAATATATTCTAGAATCAATTAAACTATGCAAGGATTCTACTGTGAAAGTGTTGTGGTTAAATTTTCACTCATTTTTAAAAGAACTACCGTACCATCGGTATCAGTTGTGACAGGCAAATTTGTGTAGCTTTCTATGGGATCAAGTTCTATTGGGGCACAAGAGTAATTCAATGCAACTGGTTTGTTCATGCTTGATTCCCCGTAAACAGACTCAAGGCAAATCCTTCCAACTAAGATTTACACTCCAGGTAGTGTATGTACATTGGTCTATGTCTGAAGTCATTTTTTGAGGCATTTTCAAGTGTTCCGAAACATGTCATTTGCCTTCAAGTTTTGAGTAGGAACAAAAATGGATGTTTGCATATTTGTATAGTACCTGTCTATCTGTAGGGTTGCTTTGTGGGATGTTGTAATGCAAGTCAAACAATTTCCATCATCCAATTTACATCGAAATTGATAGATAAATCAAATTTGTTTTGCATTTGTTCAAAATGATTTGATCCGTAAAATTCCTGTGTTTCTTTTCTCCTGTCCGACACAGCCGTACGAACGCATGAATCTAGCGGATGCGTTGGTGACGAAGACGTACGATGACGGTGCATGCATCATTGCACAGGTAATGAAGCGGCTTAGACGATGAGAATGACATGTGATAAGGTGTCCTGTATTGGGTGTTAACTCCCTTACCCCCAATGACATGATACTGTGTTGATTTTGCTGTAAGGTTGTCACTTCTAGGTACTTGGAGTGTTAAACTGAAAATCATCACAGGTTCTGTTTTAGCCTGGATTTGCTCCAGCTAAAGACGGATTCAAGAAAATTCAGTCTTCAAATTTTGGGATTTATGTTTTATCGTGTTTTGAAAGATGAAGCAAATGTGTGATCATACTTTAATCGGACAGTTTGCTTGTACGTAATCACAGTGTAAAATTCAAATTCAGTCAAATAACAGTCATCGCTGTAGTAACAAAAGTTGTAGATCTTTTAAAAGGCAATAACATGCCAAAAACAACTGACCTATCACAATGAAAGTAATATAAGCTGCAACTCTGTTGAAAATGTAACAATGTAGCATCATATGGGAGGAATGTGAAATGTGCATTATATGAACAAATATCAAGATTTACACCTTTTATTATATTAAAACACCTGTATGTATTTTTTTTTTTTGTAGCCTTTAAATCTTTTATTAAAAAAATACTTGTTTTCTATGGTGACAAGATATATTTTGGGTTTGCTGAATTGTGTACAGGACTGTTCATATTCTGTACACCATTTTAGTTGTAATACACATTTGGAAAATATTCTGTCAAGTGTGGTTTCCCTCTATAATTCTTGAATATTATGTTTTGAAATGGGTAGATGCTATTGCTAAAGACATACAGAAAGTGCCCTGTCAGTCAACAGCACTGACAGATTGTAATTTATCAATTTAATGGCGAAGCTGTAATACATACATATGCCTTCATTTGCATTATACCCTAAATCAATTTTCAAACCCCGAGCATAATAATTTGGACTGAAGTTAAAAGCATCGGTTTTCCTTTCATATCAGCATAGTTATAATGGTATCCGAGTTCTCCTGTATAAGGTACTTGCCTCGTGGGCGGCGCCGGGGTAAAATCTTGGGGGGAAGCAAAAATCTGTGGTAATTGGGTGACGGTACAGAAAAACACTGATCTGTGGTACAAACTGATGCGACAAGCAAAAGATTTTTAAAAAGTCATCTGGTCCAGAAGAACACTATTCTACGGTGTAAATTGATGTACAAAGTAAACAACAAACAAACATAAAACAAAGGTGATCAGGTTCATATGCACACTGTTGTATGGGGCATATTTATGCAACAAGCAAAAAATAGAGTCATCATGTCCACAAGAACAGCTGTCTATGGTGCAAATCTGTGGTGGAAATTCTTAGGGGAGGGACAAGATTTTAAAAACTACAAAAACCCCTCTCATTTTTGGTATTTTGAAAAACATAGGGGAGACCTGCCCCTTCTGCCCCCCTGTGGCGCCATCCCTGGCTCGTCTGTCTTGCATGCCCGTCCGGACGGAGGGAGAGATTCAATCCTAAATTGATTTGTTTTTAATGACAGGGAGATGAGGCCGATGGTTGCTACTTCATCGAGACGGGCCAGTGTCGTATCGCCATGACGAGTGAGGTAGGGTTCATTTTCCAAATTTGTGCATGCCTGAATTTTTTTGCGGGACTACTATTAAAAGGAGCCCTTTTATTTAGTTTAGTTTGATTTTTAATTTATTGTTGATGTACTCACAAAAATGGTACACAGCACAGCAATAATTTGGTCAAGAATACTTTAATCAAATTTGAATGGTTGTTTCTAAACTTTTAATATGCCATTAAAAAAAACCTGATAATAGTTGATAATTGATATGAATATTTGTTTCTTCTGCATCTTCTTCTTTTTCTTCTTCTCCTCCTCCTTCTTCTCCACCTCCTCCTCCTCCTCCTCCTGTTTAAAAATTACTTTGTCTATTACGGATGCAGAAAAACAAAGGAAATGTTTTCAGTGAAATACTTTCAGTTAGGAGGGAAATTGAATGATCAAAATCCACTATATCCATCCCATAATAATCAGAATGCTGAATCTAAGGAGTTTTAGCATCTGGGTTTAAAAATTATACCTTCTGAAATAGGATGACTTTCTGAAGAACTTCCAACTTTTGGCAAGCAATTGCTCAAGTGTCAACACAAAAAGATCCCTTTGCAGCAGTAGATGGATAGAATGATGGATAAATAGATAGATACACAAGATTCGTAGATATGAATAGATAGGTGAACTAATAAATGCAGATAGACAGATGGTTGGATTGATAAATAGATATATACACAGATTAATAATTACACAGATAAATGGATGGATATATAGATAAATAGAAAGATAGATTGATAGATATAGATAAATCGATAGATAGATAGATAGATAGATAGATAGATAGATAGATAGATAGATAGATGGATAGATAGATACATGTAGATCAAGAGATAGACCTAGAGAGCTGGATAGATACAGATAGTGTAATATTGATATATCCATTCTATGTTTTGTATTCTATATTCAATATTTCTATGTGTTGTGCTGAATACCATTTTGATATAAAGATTTCAGTTATTATATTGGTATTGAAGTTGAAGTTGTGGTCACTCATATATATCTTTCGATGTTTGTGTTCTACTTACCTGTGTTTATTTTCACATGTTCCTTCTTTATACTACTGATCTAATTGTAATCAAAACTGAGTTATATTAATTACCTTCCACATTAGCTTCAGTTGACTCTGTTGACTACCTAAAATTTATTCCAAAAATGAAACTATCACAGGTTTTTGATAAACAAGTATCTTGCATTTGTAAAATGTATACAAGTACCGATGAATTAATGAAATAACTGACAATATATAAGTTAGAGATATGATATAATTACTATATCTTTGCTTAGAATAAAAAAAACATGTTTTGGGTCAATAAAACGTTCACTAAATGGGATGTGATCAAGAAATTTTCATACTGGTTTATGACAAATGTCATGAAATTTGGTGCATACATCAGATGCAAAAATATAATTTAATTTGGATGCATTTGTGCCAAAATTCATTGATTAGTAATCACGTTCAAGTTGAAGGAAACCCATGCCCAAATGAATGCAAAACAGTCCCATACATTTCTATCATATAAATTCACCCCCATGCCTACGTAAAAGAAAGTTGTTGTTGTCAACATTTCATGACATTTACGCTCCCGTTTCATTTTCTAAATGTCCGCTTTCCCCTTAGTCCCACCGTTTTCACGCACCGTGACATTTAATGAGCATTCAGTGGACCACATGCGTTCATAATTGCTAATACCACGAGAGAGAGAGAGATATAAAGTTTTTCCCCGGGCCAACTCAATCAATTTTCGTGCCCCGACTAATGTTTCACCCTCTACATAATTGCGCAGTCGTCTAGCCCTGGCCGTAAGCCAAAATATCAATTTGTGCGATTGAGATACGATATTGGACGTGCTCTATCCCGCGATATCGGGTGAGCTCGTATCCATCATCCTTTGCGTGGTAAATTGGGTTGAAAATTTTTTCATCTCAAAAATTTCCGTCAATTTTAAGTGGATTTCCATACATTTGGCATGATTGCATTTGCAAACAGTGAGCTTAAGTGGTATTTGGTGAAAACAAAATGTTTTGACAATGTTGTTGATCAGTTCTACTGATGTATCTTTTCAGTGGGACATATTCAATTGTCAATGCAATGTAGATATTATCTGTAGTAAATGATTTTGTATTTCATAAAATACAAATAAAAGTTTCAATAGAAATGATTACTTCAGAGTAGCATGATTTGATGGTTAAATGCAAAAAAAAAATTACATGTTATAACATAGTTTTTATACTGCTAACCCGGTTTGAGTCAATTCTTATTCTGTATTCTTCTACCAGCTGTATCTTAAAGTTCATATCATTACTGAATATATCTGGTATACCAGCTTTCATCTTTCATTGTACAGTTTTAATATCATTCATTAATACCTTACCAA
>JZLH01S0344767.1:0-12110 GCA_001188425.1 Eucidaris tribuloides
CCAAATGAACACTACTATGTAGTTCAAATATCAAAATTTGACAATTTTTTAAATTGAAGCTCCACAATGTTAGCCTATCACTTTAATTTTAGCGTTGCTGATATTGTTCTGGAGCCCACTGAAAATTTCTTCCATGCTGTAGATTATATCTGTTGTAGTAGTTATCCACCCTATAGCCCCTCGCAATATCTGCGTACGTGTAACCTCTGTTGTAGCCTCTGCTTCCGTTGTGTCGCACGTAGTTTTCGCCACGGACTCTTGTAGTGCTAGAATGATGGGTGTCGTAGTTGCTGTATTTGTATCTTGTATCGCGATAGTTGAAACCTCGGTCGTTGCTATTCCTGCTTTGATTGTTTTGTTGATGTAGTTTTTGATTTCCCTGTCTCCTGGAATCGCGAATTAAACTTTGATACATCAAGTCTTGTATGATATAGTAATAAAACATGGGAAATAAAGAAAAGTAACAAGAAAAAAAATGAATTTTCAATATTTGTTATTGTTTTTGTTTTGGCGCCAAAAACAAAGAAAAACAAGAGAAGTTTACTGAATATGTTCTTAAATAGATGAAACATAAATTTCATGTCATATTTTTTTAAATTGAAGCTGCACAATGTTAGCCTATCACTTTAACTATCGAATTCAAAGGGATTTTATCATTTCATTGGTGGTATGACAACCCGGTTTCCTTGATGACGCCCTGGGAATTGCATGACGTTCCAGTGCAAGGAAAAGATCCAACAAGCCACAAATGAGCATTTTCTTAACCGTATGCTTGAAGATAAGCCATGCGTATACAAGGCAACAACATTAGGATTCCCTGGCCTTCAATCCCTTGTTGCTAGGTTAAGACTTTCAAATCAATCGATTCCATCCATTCCACTCAAAGTGTAAAGCAATCCATCATTTTCCCTACTGGTAGAACATTTTTTCCTACAAGTAAAAGATCTCAGTAAGATCAAACTCCATCTCATCCCGATTAGAGGCATTCGCTAATTATAAGCTGAGCTCTGATTGGAAAAGAAAAATTTTGAACATCAAAGACAGTGGATTATTTTGTTCATTCTGATAATTCAACCCCCTGGCTATGTCTGCTTCTGTGGCGGAGCTCATCTTAACGTACTTAGTGCTGGAGAATTTCATCATGATTGTCCTAGTTATAAAATCAAAGATAGAATGACACAGGGAGCTCAGGCCTGTCTTTGTGATATGCTTCGTATAATAAATTAACTGATTTTCAAATGGGTAGATTTTATCTTTGACATCCTGCTGCGTCATGAGAGGGATGGTTTCCACAGTGTATATCAACGACAGGGTCAAGTGACCCTTCTCACATAGAATATTGATTAAACCTTATAAAAATGCTGGAGCCGTAATTGCAGACCTAACTGCTGCATTCAATACTATGTGTGGTACAATAACTTCCCATCAAAGTTTTGACAGTTGCTACGAGATAGACGCATGGTGAAGCCGCATACAGTACATCATCCGTCAATACAGACTAGCAGAATATGTAAATTTGATTACATAGCATGCTGCATGTCTATTATCCTCATTTGAACCAAACAAAAAGAGGGAAAATTATTCTTTTAAATGCAAATATAAATTACAGTTTTTGGCATTTGGCCACCATCTTGATTTATGAGAATTAGTTTGTCTTTTTTTCTTGACAGAGATACAGAACCCCATGCAATCAAAGTACCTACTAGGTATGTTTCTGTGTGTAAAAATCAGTTACTTTGGCAGCCATTTTATGTTTGTACGTATTGCCCAGTGCTGACAGTTTGCCGGTCTGGTTTCTAGAAATTTGAATTAACCAATCCTATATTAAGGAAATTACAATTATCAGTCAACTTGAACTAAGTATAGTGTGCGGAGACTACACGGGCCTTACATTACAGGCCTTGGGGCTCGGGTGCTCATCAGGCAGAATGCGTCTCACAGGAAGGAACAGTCGCAGGGTCTGGAACTGAGACTAACAGAGTGTTTTGTGTAAAATATGCAAATTAGCATGTCATTTGTAAATGACACAACACTATCAGTCTTGTCTGAGGTACTGGATTTTTAAGATTTACACAATTGGTATAGTTTCTGAAAACACAAATTTCACTTTTGATTTTCTGGACAAAAATCAGGCATTTTGGCGGCCATTTTGGTTTTCCTGCATACCTCTATGTGCGCGAGGGTAGCAGAGTGTCAGTCATAAGATCGTTTAAATTAATGGCCATTGGAATCATAAACATAACTAACAATGTGTGTTGAGGCTACATGGGCCTGACATCACAGGTCTCGGATACTCACCCGTCCGTAGTGCGTCTACTTATAAGGAAGAAAAAGTCACAGGGTCTGGAAATGAGACTAACATAGTGTTTTCTTGAAAATATGCAAATTAACATGTCATCTGTGATGATACAACACTATCAGATTTGCCTAGAATAAGACAGAGTGTCAGTTTTCAGATTGTTCAAATTGATGGTCTCGGGAATCAAAATCTGCAAAGAAAAAAACTATAGATCCTAAAACAAGGTTAAACCCCTTGGCTGCTAGACTAAATGGTAATATCCGTCAGTGGTGTAACTACTGGGGAAAGGGGGTAGGGGCAAAATCAAATTCAGTTTCACCACTGAGTGCCTTATAACGAATTAAATTCAAATCGGATAACAGTCTCGTAACCAGAGGGAGAAGATGGTGCGTCAGATGCGTACGCACCCCCTTCGCCCCCCCTCCAAAAATAATCTGAAAGGACCACCTTTCAAATAAGGTGGTTCGTGAACCACGAGTGTCGCCTGATTTCACGAACAATGAAACATGCAATATGACCTTTTGACCCCTAGATGACCTTTGTCCTCCCCATCCTCATCAACAAAACATGTGGTATTACCAATTGATCATTTGTTCCAAGTTTGAACAAAATTGATGAAGAAATACAGCATTTGAACTTTTGACCCCTAGATGACCTTTGACCTGTCTATCATCATCAACAAACATTTGGTATTACCCACTAATCATTTGTTACAAGTCTGAACAAAATTTATGCAGAAATAAAGCAATAAGAGCAAGTTTAAAAAAATAACATTTCCGTAACAACAAAAATGATACACATGGCCTCATATCATTTAACCTTTTGACCCCTAGATGACATTTGACCTCATCATTCTCATCAACACACATGTGGTATTAGCCAAGAATCATTTGTACCGAGTGTGAACACAACTGATGAAGAAATAAAGAAAGGAGAGCAAGTTAAAGCCGAAGTTTAGTTTTGGGAATTTTTTGTTATTTGAAAGCTTTATGCCCCAAAGTCATAACCCTGCAATAATAGATTCTGAATGTCTCTAGTTTTTTTTTTAATTAGTTAATGAAAAATCTCGGGGGGACCCCGAGATTTTCTATATAACTATATTTTATATTATAGCATCCAAAGGGTTAAAAAGGCTTTAAGGTTACATGTGTTTAACCTCATCTGAAAGAGCAGACTCTGCTCTTTCAGATGAGGTATAGTTCATATAACCCAGTCAGACCGCAAATCCGTGCGTAATGAGCCATCCGCACAGGATTTATCGTACGCTCTCGGAGCTCTCGCGCGGCAATATTCTCATACGAGATTGCGCGAGAATTTCAGCCAGATAATGCATTGGCATAGTGTATGGCATTGTGTGAAGTTAGACACTAATATCTAGAATCCGATTTAGGTATCATGATGATCGCCATAAAATTTTCTTTCGTTTGATATAAACTCCTCAAAAAAAGTTTGGAAATCTAAATTTGATCGATTATATCTTCTGTTTCGTAGTAATAATCAATACAAGCTTGGTATCATCAGAAAGATTATTTAATTTTCCTTAAGATGATACCCTACTTATTATGATTATGCCATCAGGAAAAGGGCAGTATTTTAAAATGTGGTGTAAAGTGTAAATTGAAAAGCTGCAAAATGACCAAATTTCGGTAAGTCACCCGATTTTTCTTGTTGATGAGTGAGTTTTTCGATATCTCGTTGGTTGTTATGCACTCTCATGTTAAGATTGACATGGATTGAAAGAAACCCCTGCACAAGTAAGCAAACAACAACAACAACAACAACAAGTGAAGCAACCCGAAAAAAACAAACATGTATGGGCATTTAAAAACTGAACATACGGCATTTAATCTCACAGACCTTTCACCACATTTACACAAATTAATATAAAAAAAAGTGGCAGGGCCTTGATTTGCATGGATTTTTCATGTTAATCTTCCACATGGATCTTTGATTTCATCAATGTTCATTGTCGGGTGGATGACCCACGTTCCTGCACCACCGCCTGGCACCGCTTCCCTGTGCTGTTGATGAGCTTTGTAATTCGTTGCTGTGGGCAGGGCGGGATGGCATTCCACTCGTCAATCAGTAATTGACGCAAACCTGCAAATGTCGTTGAATTTATGACTCTCTTCCGTACAGTCCAGCCGAGTTCATCCCACAAATGTTCAATGGGGTTGAGATCTGGGCTGTATGCAGGCCAGTCCATTCTCGTTATACCCTCTCTCTGAGAAAATCCATACAAATCAAGCTCCTGCCACTTTTCTATCACTATGTGATGTTAATGTGGTGAAAGGTCCGTGAGATTGAATGTCTTATGTCTAGTTTTTTAATGCCCATACATGTTTTTTTTTACACTTTTTGTTGCTGTTGTTTGCTTATGTACTTGTGCAAGTTTTTCTTTCAATCCATGTCACTGTTCAGATTAGAGTGCATAACAACCAACGAGACATTGGAAAACTCACTCATCAACAACAAGAAAAAATTGGGTGACTTACCGAAATTTGGTCATTTTGCAGGTTTTCAATTTACACTTTACACCACATTTAAAGATGCTGCCCTTTCCCTGATGGCATAATCATAACAAATAGGGTATCATCTTAAAGAACATGAAATAATCTTTCTGATGATACCAAGCTTGCATTGATTATTAATACGAAATAGGAGATATAACCGATCAAACTCAGATTTCCAAACTTTTTTGAGGAGTTTATAATGTTCATTATTTGCTAAAAAGAAAGAATGAAATAATCAACATAATATTTTGCGTATTTTCTGAATTATTTTAAAAGCAAAATTTGCATCATGTTTTGTTTTTTGATCACTTGACCCGTGCATGGAATAAAACTTTATCGTATTGCCACCTTCGTGGAGAAGAAATGTTCAGTATCACAACATTCGCGTTTTAGTTTTGCTCCCGCACCTCTTATCACGAAAAATTAACAAATTTCGTTGTCTTTTTTTACCGGAAGTCGCCAGATTTTTCCTGTCCTTTGCCGCGGAATATTGTCCTACGGAAGGTAAGTTGGCGCGTGTTCGCACTTTCATGACTTTGTGTGAAGGATTTCCTTTAGTCCCACGTACTGCAATCGGTTTGGCCATGCCGTGTGTGTGTGGCACGGCACGGAACTCAGCTAGATCCCCTAGTCTAATGTATGGTTGGCTGTTTTTTACGTAGTTGTATTATGTGATTTGAAATTCAGTCTTTTTACTCTTTTTACGCAATTGTACTTTGCTATCTAGCATGTCTGACGATGTTTAAATAGATAAGAAACCCCCAGAACTGGCAGAAGTTCAGACATTTGTGTGCTGTCACTCAGAAAAAAAAATATGTGCAGATAAAAATTGGGGTTTTGCACGAGGATTATTGTCGGCCAACGGAAATTCTGCAACACAGCACAGTGGACTTTGCCTGAATATTTGAATTTCCGCACAAATATTTGTGGTTTATAGAATTTTATTCAAGACACTGCACAGAAAGTCAGAAAAAAGGGAAAGTGAAGTGGCCAGTGCTTATTTTCAAATTATGTGTACATATCAAAGTTAGAAGGTTTGGTCTTTGTAGACTTGCCATCATATAACAACGTTTCCAGTGTAAGAAATCTGAGCTACATTACATGTTTACCCATGCTGTAGGTCTAAAATGAAGCCCTGAAATGAGTACAGTTCAAAATGATCTTCGGTGCTTTTAAAAAGTGAAAATCGTTGAGCGACCATTCTAAATTCCCTCAAGATGATGGGGGACTTATTTCCACCAGCATAATAATAATGATAACATTTATCAAGACTTTACTTCACCAGTCATCAATAGGCTTCTCATGAATTTGAAGATCCCCCAGAAATATTTGTGGTTTTCAGAATTTTGTTCAAGACCCGTACACAGAAACGGAAAACAATTAGTGAAACAAATTGCTTGATTGCTGATGAAGAAACGAAATTTACACACAACTTGATTTCGAGAAAAAGGTTTAGGGCTGAGGAATGATAAAAATCTGGTGAATTTGATATGAAAATATGAAAATATATAAAAAAAGAAAAATAAATATTCATCACATTTCATAATTAAGGAAACGTACCTTTTTCATTTTGCTGTGGTAAGCTGATCAGTCTTTCTTCTTTTTCGTCTGTCAAAGTGTTTCCTCTTCACGTAAGGCTTTCTCTGTGCTGTTCTCTACTATGTATGTTGGTTTGTGTACATGGAAATCCATTTAAGAATTATACACTATTATGCCTTAAGTAAGATCATGTTTCAAGAATAAAATTTATGTAAATGGGGAAAGTGATTGTATGCTTAACCAAGTACTGTACTCTCTTTTTATTTCAGCTTCCAAAACAATGGATTGGCCATGGCTGCAGCCTACACAATGTTTTCCAGCCAGGGAGAGAAGTTGAAATTCATTGGTGTACAGTGATGTGCAGTGACAATTATTACGAGACAAATGCATTCACATGTGCCGATGTACGTGTACCTTGATTATGATGCCATGATCTGATTAACTTGTGCCTTTCATTTATTTAGGCTTTCAGTTATAGAAGTTATTGAAATGTAGCTTCAGAAAAGCCAGTATGATCCAATTTTACTAGGAAGGAGTATGCCTTCCATATACAAGTATGTGGAATTGTTTTGCTGAAAGCTTTTCGGTTAAAGGTATTACCAGAAATGTAGCTTCAAACTGCAAATTCGTAATGATCCGAGGCAGTGTTGTAGAATTCAATCAGTATTAACTTCTTGCAATAGTAGAGTACTGTTTTTTCCAATCGAAACATGTGTTACTGCATTTTTACAGTTCAAAGAATTGTTACTTGTATCAATTCATATTACATGGATTTTTGTTTTCCATGCATTTTTTCTTGCATTGAAATTGCTTAACAAAAGAATTCTGTTAAGAATTTCTTTTATTTTCATTCCAGGCCTGTTTCATTCTGAAGACAAAAGTAATGTCTACAACTTTATCTTAACTGAAAACCAAAACTTGCTATAAGTTTGTCTTTATTATATTATCTCAGGATGAACACATTTTGTAAAAGAGAAGGCCAACATATTGCTGAAGTGCTATATCATGTTTATTGCATATCTAAAACTGTTGGAGTTCTTATTGATATTTACCAGGAAAGTTAGTGAAGCAGAATGAATATTTGCTTATGCTGACTCCAGAGAGAGAATAGCAGAAACCTCAGTTATGCAAGTACACATAGTTTAATCGTCTTTACTGTATCTTGCATGCTTGTTTCCCTGTGTTGGAGGCAATAATCTTTTGTCAGGAGTTGTTTCATTTTTCACGGCTGAGGCCAAGATAATATCTATAGCTTTATCTTTGCTGAAAACCAAAACCAAAAATCTTGTAGTCTGCATTGTACATTATCTCAGAATCATTAATATATATTTTACAGAAGAAAAAAAAAACATTTTCTATGAAGTTTTGTTACTCAATGTATGACAAATATATTTTTGTTGATGAAGGTTTAAGTAACATTTACAAGTTACTAAACTAGATATCAACTGGTTCGATTATTCATTCTCTGGAGAGTGGCAGAAATTCGTGTCAGCAATGTAAATTTGATAAAAATATTTTTATTTGATGTCTTACATGCATGTTTTCCTGCATTGAAATCAATACTCTTGTCAATTATTTTGGTATTTATGCCTGACTCTGAATACATGTACCATATTTTTTTTATCGGAGCTGAAAATGAATACTTTCCGTCCTTTTGTTTTCATTATCTCAGAATCATTTGTACATGTATATTACAGAAACACTTTTATATTTTGTAGTTATACATTGTGTTCATTGTGGTGCAAATATATATTTTGTTTGATATTTTATATCAACATAAACAAAAATATTACTAAATCAGAGATCACTATTCATTTGTTGAGACTCCACAGAGTGTAATGCAAGTTTTAAAAAAGTGTGTGTTTGTATCTTATGTGATTTTGATGTGCATGAGTGAAAAAGTGACAGTACAGTGTATGTTTATTTTTGAGCTATTTGATGATCCGTCGGTGTTGCACATTTTGTAGAGTGGCTGGAATGATGCGTGTCATAAATGGCTTACATTCAAACTCTTAGATCCATAAGAGAAGGCTAATACAGTGCGCTCTCGTTAAAAAGAACATTGATATAAAAAAAAAAATCATTCAAAATTAGAAAATATCTGGTCCCATATGTTGGATTTCCTTTGAATTTTATTTTTGCAACCCTGATACAAAGAAATTTCGTTACAAAGAACAAATTTGTTGGGTCCCAACTCCCAAGGACTTCTTTCTGTCGAGAGTTCACTGTAGTTAGTTTGCAGATCGAAATTGATTTTTCCTCTCCATGACAGAAAATTAATTGTGTTTACGATCTAATAACGACAGAAGCGTGGGTAAAATTGAAGAGGGGACAGCAGTGGCGTAGACATGTCCTCGCTCCTGGGGGATGATGTTTGCGCGTCCAGAGCCAAGAGGTCAATTCATAATGCATGTTAATTATAAAGTGCAACGCGCACACACACAACGAGATACAGACCACACGCCACCGAGATAGATCGGGGGGGGGGGGGGGGGAGAGCGACGAGAAAAAATGTATTTCCGAAATCCCAGGTCAACAATTTCTTCCCGGTCACGGCAATCGCTGAATAACTGCTCAGTGGGGGGGGGGCGGGTGGGGGGGGGGGGGGAGGGGTGATGGTTTCTCGCAATTCCAAGTCCAAATTTTTTAATGGTCATATTTTTCTGGGGGCACACAAAATTTGTGGGGGGGGGGTGTGAACGTGCCCTCCCAGGCCACTCCGTAGGCTACGCCCCTGTTCGCAAACTGTGTACAGATAAAAATCGGCACATGGATTTTTCTCCTCTGATGAAAATTTTGAAATACACAAGTCTATGAGGAAAAAGTTTAATGGCCCATCAACCTTTTAAAAGCATTTATGATCGCTCTGAACTGCAATTTTTTCAGGGGATCTTATCTGAGACACTGTTAGAACAGAGAATCATGTACATGTACTTCTGTTTTGTTTTGTTTTCAATTGGAAACATTGTTATAATCCTACCCCATTTTTTTAAGTTGTGTGAATTTTAATTTTTAGCACTTCATCCAATTTGTGGGGGTCAGGAGTTCTAGGGGGTTTATAAACACATTTTTTTAACAATAATAATAATAATAATAATAATAATAATAATAATAATAATAATAATAAAAGTAATAGGAATACTGATTAAAACAAAAATATTTTTCTGTGAAATCTGGGGGGGGGGGATCATGATCATTGTACATGTCATTACCCCCTTCCCCCCCCCCCACCCACTGTGAGCTGGGGGATGCATACCCCCACCCCCCGCGTTGTTTACGCCCCTGGGCCAAACAGTGGCAAAAAGGGAGGTCATCGAAAATTGATGTGACAAAAAAGAGAGAGAAAAACACAGGTCACCGCGGGCCTGGTTCCAAAGAACATTAATCTATGGTAATCGGGTGTATGACTACTAGTTTGCAGATCAGAATTAAAATATCTGCTACTTTGCTCATCTGAATTTAATTCACGAGAGTCGAGAGAATTTAAATTTTACATTTTTGTCTGATACTAGGGGATAAGTATTTAGAATTTTATAATCAAGGGGAAAAAATGAAGTACAAATATGCCAGCATAGACCAAGGAATTTACGTTTCATTAATCATATAACCATTAATGTAAATTACAAACAAATTCAAAGGTTGTGATATCGACCCCACCACGATCCGAGCTGTTCACAGTCAGCTCGTGCACAAGCTGAGTTGCAAGTTGACAGCAGGACAGCATACACTGAAATGAATACGCGGGACTACAGCAATAAAATTGCGAACGTAATATGAAAAAAATCACGCAGATTTTGCTTCAAAATAAAGCCTTACCCCTCGATTGACACATTAATGACAAGTTGATTAAAAATATCTTCAAACATTTGCTTAAAATGTATATTTCCATAGACGAACTTCTACGCCACGGAAGAATTTGCCTTCCGCGAAAGGTCGTTCAACTCGAGACTCTCGGAGGGAACCAATCATGTGCACGCATTCACGGGACACTGGAATCTCGTCGTATTTATCAAAACTTAATTCTACAATGCCATGATTTATTCGTTTACCTGACCTGTGCCAAGAATCTATTCAAATGATGTTATGTTATTCTGAAAGACGAAATTTCCCTCTTTCATTTCATATCTGTTTCGTTTTGCTCTGCGATTATTACACTGGTTTATTTGCCCACGAACACAAGTGAAAAGTATGCAGATTTTTTGTTATGTTTCATCGTTAATAATCATATTTTACCGGTCATATTCTTTCAAGTGATTACATTCTATAAAAAGAATAAGTCTTAAGCTTTCCAATTATATATAATTCATGTAATTTGCCCATTCTGTTATGATATACTGGGACGGTAAAAACATGGTGTCACAGCTCATTACGTATTCATATCCGCGAGGCCCATGCATACGCGTACGATAAATACGTGGGCTTTCACGCGTGTTGCGGTCTGACTGAACCGTTTTAACCCTTTGGATGCTATAATGTAAAATATAGCTGAAAATGTCGGGGTCCCCCCCCCGACATTTTTCATTAATTAATTAAAAAAAACTAAAGATAAAAAGAAGGTTATATGAGTTATACCTCACCTGAAAGAGCAGAGCCTGTTCTTTCAGATGAGGTATAACACATGCAACCTTAAAGCCTTTTTAACCCTTTAGATGCTATAATATAAAATATAGTCGAAAATCTCGGGGTCCCCCCGAGATTTTTCATTAACTAATTAAAAAAAAATAAAGACATTCCGAATCTATTATTGCAGGGTTATGACTTTGGGACATAAAGCTTTCAAATAACAAAAAATCCCCAAAACTAAACTTGGGCTTTAAACAAAACCTTTAACATTTTCTTAACAGGCCAAGAGACCAACAGACCAAGAGACCAAGAGACCAACAGACTAACAGACCAACAAGAAAAATTATTACTACATGTAGGTCTCTGCCGAACTTTGTTCAGACGAGAAAAATATATTTTAATAGTTTTTAATAATTGTGACCCGTCTCCACGATACCCTGATAAAGTCGCACAACTTATGAAACATAAAAATTGAAACCAAAATACTTTTGGTACAAAATATAAATACATGTATTTAAACTTTTGCAACATGTGAAGGTAATACAACTTTTGATTTTAAGGACACTTAACTTTGATAATTTATATCCTAATTACAATATTTGCCACTTTCCTTGCATTTGGGCTATGCGACTTTATCAGGGTATCGTGGCGACAGGTCACAATTTTGGAATGTTCATTTCACAAAACAACAGTGGTAACGCAGGGTCAAAATATAAGCCACTTATGAAACTGCTAGCGAACTCATGAGCGCAAGGTGTAACAAAATAAAAGTGGGGTGGTTTTTAAATATTGTAGACTGTCCATTAAATGTTCATGAGAAATGTAATATAAACTGAGAGTGAAAGTAGCCCCACGAAACTATTAGAACCCGGAAGCTTGAGGGGGATATGCCCCTGACCCCCGCCTGGGATGCTACTAGAGATTGTAAGGCGAGCTCCTGGAGCCCACCTTTCAGGATTGTCAGCCAGTTCCCCTCATAAAAAAAAAAGTTTTGCGGCTTCTGTCAAAGGTCCGCTTGATTTACACACCTCCTTGAAAAATTCTTGCTACGGAGCTGAATAGTGGCGGTCGAACACATCGTCACGTTACAAACGGATAGAAACAAGTTTCCTGAAACATTTTCGTTTCAATAAACGCAACGCACGCATTTACTACTAGTCCGGCAGCCAAATCCAGATTTTGGGCTGGACCTTGTT
>JZLH01S0344767.1:12135-40111 GCA_001188425.1 Eucidaris tribuloides
GGGGGGGGGGGGGTGAGAGCATGGAACACGTTTCCTCCCTGAAAAATGTGTGTAGTAGGGGGGGGATCATTTTTGTCAATTGGTCGATCAATTCGTTATCATTTAGAAAAACCTAAAGATCACATTGACATACAATTAAGTCTGACATATGGAATTTCTTTCCTTTCTTTTCTTTTGGGTATCTAATGTTCGTTTCAGAAATTTAAAATCAATCAATCAGTCAGTTAGTCAGTCAATCAATCAATCAATCAATCAATCAATCAATCAATCAATCAATCAATCAATCAATCAATCAATCAATCAATTAGTCCGGCAGCCAAATCCAGATTTTGGGCTGGACCTTGTTTTAGGGTCTATAGTTTTTTTCTTTGCAGATTATGATTCCTGAGACCATCAACTTGAACAATCTGAAAACTGACACTCTGTCAGCCTTGGGCAATTTGAGATATACGGAAAAAACAAAATGGCCGCCAAAATACCTTATTTTCAATAGAAAAGTTAAAAGTCAAGTGTTTGTTTCAGTAAATGGACTAGAAGTCTCTTAACTGAAACAAGTCTAATAGTGTAGTATTATCACAGATTACATGTTAATTTGCATTTTTCAAAGAAAACACTATGTTAGTCTCATTTCCAGACCCTGCGACGTTTCTTTCAGGTCTCTATAGGTCGACACACTACGGACGGGCGAGTATCCGAGGCCTGTGATGTCAGGCCCATGTAGCCTCAACACACAGTCTAAGTTATGTTTTTGATTTTTATGGCCATTAATTTAAACGATGGACCCTACTATAGTAGGGTCCATGATTTAAACGATCTTGTGATTGACACTCTGTCAGTCTTGAGTAATTAGAGGTATGCAGGAAAAACAAAATGGCCACCAAAATGCCTGATTTTTGTCCAGAAAATAAGTCAAACTTTTGTTTTTAGTAACCACCAGTTGTGTATATTTTAAAAGTCCAATACCTTAGACAAAACTGATAGTGTTGTGTCATTACAAATGACATGTTTATTTCCATATTTTAAAGTTAGTCTCGTTTCCAGACCCTAAGACTGTTACTTCCTCTCAATAGACGCACTGCGATCGGATGAGCAACCGATGCCTGTGATGCCAGGCTCAGCCGGTAGCCTCAACACACAATCTTAGTTATGTTTATGATATCCATGACTATCAGTTTGAACGATCTTCATATTGACACTCTGTTAGCCTATAGCAATTTGAGGTATGCAGAAAAATAAGTTAAATTAATTTCCTTTGGTAAAAAAAAGTCCTAAAGAAGTATATACTTAAGTCTGTTTAGTTTTATGATCTAAAATGAAATTTTCAAGATGGACTTTGTCAGCATTGGACAATTTGAAATATTGGCCAATTTGAAATACGTAGCAAAAACAAAATAGCCACCCAAGTATGTTTTGTTATGAACAGAGGTCCATTTTTTTTACACACAAAAAATATCTTGGCGATTATATCTCAACGGCCATCTGAGAAACTGAGAAAAGTCTGGTAAGGTTGCATGGTCACAGATGACATATTAATTTGCATTTATCCAAGACAGCGGCAAAATGCAAAAGCTGTAATTCACATTTGTGACTTAGCAACGATAAGGATAGTATCAGAATTTAGCTTACGTTAAGATCTCGAATTATTTTCTTACCAGTAAGTGTAGATTGGTGTAACGCTCTCAGTTGTTTTTTGGCGTATTTTCAAGAAATTCGTAATTTTAAGAATCCTAAGTCAATTTCAGTGAAAGGTTCATCAATGCAGGGAAGGTATGTATGGGTAATTGTATGCTGCCCAAATTGGTAATTCAAACATTATACCAAATTGTTCCATTTTTTTAATCATATTTTAATCCTGAGATAAGAATTATTATTTCTATATCAATTATTTAAATTTCCTTAAATCAATGATTACTATAAAAGCATTTTCAGTAATTTTTTAAAGCTCCTGATAGGAGAAAGGTTCTCTTTTTCGAAGCCATGGAAACTCAAGAAAATATTTACAATTCCAGCTGCACATCCTCATCAAGAAAAATCTTGTGAAGTCATTGCATTTGTAATACATGTATTGGTTTGTTTAGGTATTCCAGTTTGTTGGAACAAACCTTTTATCACTGCCGATAACCTTCAACATATTAATATATGCAATAACAATTGTGCACGATCGTCTAATGGCTTTCACTTTCTCATATGCAACTTTGTTAACAATTATACTGTCGGGTGTAAGTTTTCAATTTCTATAGTATACGAGGCATGCTGAGGCTGCCCTTCTTTCCTATAGTATCCATCGTATGTATTTACAATTGCAAGTATCATCGGCATCCATTTAGCGTGATATCTGCATCTGGAATTTGGAAAGACTGGTTAAGTTGATATACTGAGGCAGCGCCTACTTCGGCTGTGGGGAAAATGCATTTCACACTTGAAAATGTTGTATGTGAGTGGAGCTTCCTTGCCCTACCTGCGATGTGTAGACGCTGCTCTTTTGTGTCGAGTTTTAATTTTGCTTCTCCTCTGCCAAGGCTATTATGAGGTCAAGTTTCCAGTGATTGTGGTCCTTTAATTGCAACCTCCTCCTACCTGCTGATGTTCATGCCTACAGCTTCCTTATCTCTCTCACACACATCTTTGAAGTGGAGTTGAAGGCCTCTAAAACAGCTTTTGGCATTTGACCACCATCTTGATTTATGAGAATTAGTATATCATCTTTTATCTTGAGTATTATGGCATCTTTTCAGTTGATAGACTTGGAATATAGCCACAGAGTTACAGACCTCCATGCAATCAAAATCCTTACTAAGTATGTTTTCTGTGCGTAAAATCAATTAGTTTGGAAGCCATTTTGTGTTTGCACGTATTGCCCAGTGCTGACAGTTTGCTGGTCTGGCTTCCAGAAGTTTGAATTAACCAATCCTACACTATTAAGGAAATCACAGTTATCAGTCAATTTTTTTTTTATTATTCTGTTTTTATTGTAACAAATTAAAGTCAATTACAATGTTTACAAATGATTGTTAGATGATTGCAAATCACATAAAAAAGTTGGTTACACAAAAAAGATAAAATAACAACCATAATAATACAATATAGAATAACCCCTACCCACCTTATCCAACCCCCCTCCCCCCCCCAAAAAAAAAACGAAATAGTGGCAAACTGATGACTTAATATCAATGTTCTAAACAGAGTTAGATGATTTGGTAAATAGTGTAGACAAAACAAAATATACAAGCTATGATTGTTACTTGAACTAATCCAGTGCGTTGAGGCTACATGGGCCTGACATTACAGACATCGGGTGCTCATCAGGCCGAATGCGTCTCAGAGAAAGGAACAGTCGCAGGGTCTGGAACTGAGACTAACACGGTGTTTTCTTTAAAATATATAAATAACTTAACATGTCACAACACTATCAGTCTTGTCTAGGGTACTGGACTTTAAAAATATACACAACTGGTATAGTTTCTAAAACAATCGTCTGATTTTTGATTTTCTGGACAAAATTCGTGCATTTTGGCGGCCATTTTGTTTTCCCTGCATAACTCTAATTGCTCAAGGCTAACAGAGTGTCAATCGTAAGATCGTTTAAATTAAAGCCCATATGATATATAAACAACTAAATAAGAATGTGTGTTGAGGCTACATGGGCTGACATCAACAGGTCTCGGATACTAACCCGTCCATAGTGCGTCTATGATGATCTGAGGAAGGAAAAGTCGCAGGGTCTGAAATGAGACTAACATGGTGTTTTCTTGGAAATATGCAAATTAAATGTCATCTGTGATAATACAACACTATTAGACTTGTTTCAGGTAAGAGTCTTCTAAATAATATACACAACTATATAGCCCATTACTGAAACAAACACTTGCCTTAATTTTTCTATTGAAAATAAGGCATTTTGGCAGCCATTTTGTTTTTCCGTATATCTCAAATTGCCAAGGCTGAACGAGTGTCAGTTTTCAGATTGTTCAAATGATGTCTCAGGAATCATAATCTGCAAAGAAAAAAACTATAGACCTAAACAAGGTTAACCCCCTTGGCTGCCGGGACTATATCGCTGGCTTTGTGTTTCTCCGCGTTTGAACATCGTTTTAAAAAACGCATTTCGCGTTTTTAACGTGTCGATGTTTTCGACCGCCACTGTACAAACACATAAATCCATTTGTGCTAACATTGCGGTGTAAATCATTTCAAATTTCTTCGAAAGAATCCCAAACCGTTCGCTCGTGGAATTCCTTTTGTAACTCATTATAGCATACATATGCAAAAACATATTCCGTAACACTCTTTTAAGTGATAGGCTAACATTGTGGAGCTTTAATTTTAAAATATTGTCAAATTTTGATATCTGAACTACATAGTAGTGTTCATATGGACAAATAAACACCCTAGAATAAAAAAAAAGTTCAGAAAGTTACACTGCCAATGGCAAGTTATGCATGAATAAACAATTTCAATTTCATTTATTTCCACACAAGGCATAAAAAACAACAATACAAATCAGAAACAGATAAACATAAGCATTGTAGTGGAGGAATCACAAATAGCTCAAAGTTTAGGCTTATAACTAGTGATCCCTTGGGCATAACATAACGAAGATTGATTTACAAAATAACAAGTATTGATCATAATTACACAAAAATACAAAAAAATACAGGGAAAAAATGAAAAGAAGGAAATGTCAACTATAAATCACATGGATTTACAAAGAGTTTACAAGTTTGTCAAATAATTGATTTTTATAAAGTCTCTTGAGTTGATTTAAAGTCTTACTACATTTAATTAAATCTGGCAAAGTATTCCAAAGAATTGAACCGTGATAAAATATGGAAGATTGTGACATTGATGTGCGATTAAACGGAGGACGGATATTTTTGGCATTTCTAGTATTGTAATTATGAAGGGTACAATTCAAAATAAAATAATCATTAAATATTTCAGGTAAACGGTTGTTGCGTAACTCAAACTTTGCAATTTCCAAAGATATTAATTCATTAATTGGCAATAATTTTGTTTTTAAGACTAAAGGTGTACTGGCGGACAAATATGAAGAGTGGGTTATTATGCGAATTGCCCGTTTTTTGAAGTTTATACACACGTTCTATATTTTTCTTTGAAGTGAAACCCCAGATAAAATTGCAATAATTAACATGGCATGAGAAAAGTGAGTGATATAACATTTTCAAAATATTTTGAGGAAGATAATGCAATTTGTAAAGAATCCCAACATTTTTGGACAAAGTTTTACATCAATTATCAATGTGTTGATTCCATGAAAGTTTCTCATCAACAAACACCCCTAAAAATTTAGTATAATACACTCTATCTATTCTTTCATTTCTATAATATAAATTCAAATTTGTTTCAATTACGGTCCGAGTTCCAAATAACATGTAATTAGTTTTATCAATTTTCAAAATTAGTTTATTAGCTCTCATTCAATTACTTATTTCATTTAACTGTTCATTAAAGTGTTAAAATAAAATTTGAGGATTGGAACCTTTACAAAAAACACTCGTATTATCTGCAAATAATATGTAATGAAGATTTTGAGTTGAAAGTGGGAAGTCATTGATGTATATTAATGATGTATATTAACAATAATATATATGAATTAAATATATATTAACAATATATATTAACAATATGTATGGATTAAATGGCCAGCATTGAGTAACGCTACGACCTGCAAAGCCTCTCCACTAAAATCGTTTCATTTTTGCAATTCATCGTACTTCTTGGCCGCTATATGACTGAGTCTTTCAACATGATTAATGCACATAGAAAACAACCGGACAGAAAAGCCAAAAAAAGTAGAAATGAAGAGATATGCTCGAATTTCGACGTCGAAGAACTGCCCAAGCTGAAGACGCCAAGTTCAACAACGACCGGCATGACTTGGACGTTTACAAACGCCCGGGACACCCGGCCGAGACACCAAGCACAACGACGATCCAGGAACTCCAAAATCGACTGACCAGTCGGGTGTGTCAAACCCCTCACCAAACAATGAGGATGACGTAACTACAACCACTGGTATTGCCAAATATTTTCAAGCGGCCACGGCCAATTTCGAAATGATGATTGATAGGGCAGTGATTTCTCTCGTGGACAATATCAAACGAGTTGAACAACAACTTGCAACTGCCATCGAGTTTGAAAGCAGCAGGGTGACGGAATTGGAGGCTAAGTGCTTACAGATGGAACGGGAAAACGTCGAGATGAAAAAACAGCTAGAAGCAATGCGATCGGAAATATCGAAGCACGGCTCCGAGCTAAACAAATTTATTGCATTGTACAATGAATGTGTCATTATGAATATAGCTCCACAGTATCATGTTAGGAGCTTTATCTCATTTGATAACATTTTCCTTTTCTTGTACCACCGATACAGTCTATATAATCCGCCCTTAATTTTACAGTGAAACATAATTGTATGTATTTAACTGCTTAAAGATTGTGATAGGGATGTGCAAGTCCATTACTTCCCTTCATTATCAATACCAAACGGTAGTATAGTACTCACAAATGGTGTGTTGAAAGTCTGAGATCCATACGTCATGAATTTGTTGTTTTATGAGAAAAACTAATAACGACATGTTATCAGAACGTTGTTCTTTCCGTGAGTTTCAATTTTGCTCAAACTGCAAATCGCGGTTACTGTGTACCTTCACAAGACTAGCGGAGCGCACAGTGATTGGTTAACCGGATAGCCCCTGCGCGACCATTGGCTAACGGCTGATCGGACAATTGTGGAACGGCACGTTCACGTTTGACGTCGCGGATTTTTCGAAATTGCTCCCTGAGTAATTTGATAAAAGATGAAGTTTAACCGTTCAGATTTTCACCAAAACTCATTATTTTTACCCCAAGTCTCTATGAGAGGTGTTTATTTAAATTAATCTTCACATTGGATATGAATTTCACAGCTGATTTGATTCATATAGTATGTTTTTTGCTGTGCAAATCAATGACACAATCTTTAAACTTTCTGGATGAAATCATCTAACAGATCTGTGTTCTAGGACCGATTCGGGTAGGATTGGAGCTTAAAATCAAATAATATTATCGAATTTTGAATCTGTTAGATATGTGAATTCCCATCCGGTTTTCTGGCTTGGTCCCTGATCACAGTTTTGTGGCATTACAAATAGTTTAAAGTATACATAGTTGAAATATAGATTAATGGCATCAGGTAACCATACTTTAATCGATTATAATCTCAAATTATACATCCCTGCTAGACGAAGTATCGTTAGGAGTATTGCGTCGTAGTTTTACACTTAATAACCTTAAACTGCGTGTTTACATCTGTCTTTTACCATCCGATGCATTTCATGCAAACAGTTTTTTTTTTCTTAATGTTTATAGCAATTATACAATAAAGGATTGAAAGTGAATATTCTTACTTACTTCAACCGACTTGGCACACAGAATGTTTATACATAACTGTACCAACACGTTTTTGCTTTTTTCTGTGTCACATAGCGTATTGTCATGGTTATCGCGTTTTGCCTTCCCAGCTTCTTGACTCGTTGACATTTTGTTATATTGGACACATCAGCATGTCATTAACACAACTTGAAAATCCCCTGTACAAATTACCTTTGTACAGTTATGCACAAATTCCTACACTCGAATCATGTCACCTTAAACAAGTTTCTGCCCCTACTACTCTATAACAGCTTTAAACTGTCTGTTGACACCTGTCACAATGACTGAATGTTTTGACGGCGATTCCCCCTCTCTCCCTCCCCACCCCCGCCTTTCTATGCAAATAAGTCTAAATTCACTCTCTGCTAATGATATACAATGTACAGCATGCAGCTCTGATATGACCTCTTCGGTAGTGTCAATGACCCCGTGTTAGGTTTCGGCTGCTATACCTACTCAAATGAATGTTGTTAATTACCGTGTAAACTCACGATGGTGCAATAATGGTGCACGAGTCGAGATGGTTTTGTTCCACGTGAACACATTTTTTTTTCTTTTTTTCCTATCAAGATGATGACCATTATAATTAATGTTATTATTATCAAAAATATCATTATCATAATTATTATTGTTATAAATATTATCATTTCTCGTATTTTCACTTCTATTATCGTTATGATTATCATTAACTGAATGAAATATACTATTGATTGCTAATTAAATGCACATGTAAATCGTAAACTTAATGAATACATCGTTATTACTGACTCGTTCTAAATCTCAACATGAATTGCGAGATTCCATTTTGTTATTACTTATGTTAATTTTGGAGAGGCTTGCAAATAGATGCCCGTTTCCTTAATCGCTCAATAAGCCTTGAGTATAACGTGTATTACATAGTATGTTTATAGTGTACAGTTTGACGTTAAGCTATCTATTATGTGTATTCAATCCTATCTTTACAATGTGTTATATTATGCCCATCATTGATTATATGTATGCAGATGTGTGTGTGCGCGCATGTATATTTACGTATTCAGTCTACATGTATATCTACCTGCACAGGCAGCGTCCTGCACAGCTCGGTAATATTTCCCCACTAGTCTTCACTCTTTTTTAAAATGAATTTAGAAGAATTGTTTAATCCTCCGCAAATAACTAATTGTCAATATTATCTACCACAAAATTTTTATCCAAAATACATTCAACATGGTCAAAATCTACCCCTTAGTTTTCTCCACTGTAATGCACGAAGTCTTGCCAAGAATCATGATAATGTTAAGCTTTTACTGTCATCCCTCAATTTTAACCCTTCAATTATAGGAATTACTGAAACTTGGCTACATGAAAAATCTCCAGAGTTGTTTACAATAGACAATTATTCATTTATTCGAGCTGACAGGACGACTGGTCGTGGGGGTGGGGTAGCGTTGTACATATCGAATTCTCCATTTTACAAACCTAGAAAAGATCTTGCTTTCCCCAACCATAGTGCTGAGCTCATGTGTATTGAAATTGAAATTTCAAAAGGAAAAAATATCATTGTATGTGTTATATATAGACCCCCTAATGGTAACATTGATTTATTCATGGATGATTTTGAATCACTCTTGTTAACGCTTCCAATAAGACAATATGCATCATGGGTGATTTTAACATTGATCTGTTATTAGAAAACAACACAAGTATCCGATTTGAAAATATATAACAATCAAATGCATTATCCACTACGATAAATAAACCTACAAGAATAAGCTCACAATCTGTATCTTTAATTGATAATATATTTATTAACATAAACAATGATAACCTTCAAAGCGGTCTTTTCTATAGTGAAATATAAGATCATTTACCAATATTTGTTGTTGTGAATAATATCCATCATGATTCCCGTATAAATAACACAAAAGTACTAAAACGCAAATATTCACAAGAAAATATAACTCGTCTAAAAAACGACTTAATATCCGAAAACTGGAATGATGTACTCTTGTGCACAGATGCTGAGCAAGCATATAACATTTTTTTGGAATAAATTTTACTCTTACTTTGATTTTCATATTTGCAAGGAACAAATAGGTGTAGGTAATAAGAAAAGTAAACACCCATGGATAACCAAAGCAATATTAAGGTCTATAAAAACACGAAACAATTTATATAAAGCTAGTATTTGCAACCCAAATGAAGAAACAATAAGTAAGTACAAGAAGTATCGAAATGAATTAACGAAAATAATACGAACATCACGTAAAATTTTTTATTCAAACCGATTTATAAATGCCAATGGTAACATGTCTTCAAAGGGAATGCGATAAACAAAATATTGGATAAACAAACTAAAAATACGAACTTTCATTCTTCAAGTTTGATGATGAAACAGTAAACCTACCCAAGGATGTAGCTAACTGTTTTAATAAGTACTTTACCAATATTGGCCCCGAGCAAGCACAAAAAAATCGACCGTATTAATACAAGCTATAATGAATATCTCCATGTGCCATGTAATCATTCTGTATATTTTAACCCCACAAATACCGTCGAAGTACTTAACATTGTTAAATCCCTGAAATCCAGTTACTCTACTGGCCATGACGAGATTAGTACATATTTATTAAAACAAATAATTCACTCTCTTCTCACTCCATTGGTCCATATTTTCAATCTTTCGCTAACAAGTGGTATCTTTCCATCTCCCTTAAAAACTGCCAAAGTTGTTCCAATTTATAAGAAAGATGACCCAGCATGCATTAGCAAGTACAGACCGATATCATTATTGTCCAGTTTTTCAAAAATTCTTGAACGTATTGTATATAACAGAATATACGATTTCTTCACATATAATAAGCTGTTTAACCCCGACCAATACGGTTTCAGGAAATTGCACTCCACTGATTTAGCACTAGCTCAATTTTATGACAGAGTATCGACTGCCTTGGCGAATCATGAGCACGTCATTGGCGTGTTCATGGATCTCAGTAAGGCATTCGATACTCTGGACCATACAATAGTCTTATCCAAATTACAGCATTATGGTATCCGGGGAGTTCCACGCGATTGGTTTTCTAGTTATCTGACAAATCGTAAACAATTCACGTGTTATGAAAATATTCCCTCCGAAATATTATCTATCACATGTGGTGTTCCCCAGGGATCCATATTGGGCCCCTTGTTATTTTTAATATACATAAATGATATTAGCAATGTTTCTAATGTACTTCAATATATATTATTTGCAGATGACACATATGTTTTCCTGTCTAATCCCAATTTCACTACACTCGTAAATACTCTGAACGCTGAATTACCTAAATTGTCCGCATGGTTCAAAAGCAACATGTTATCACTAAATTTACTTAAAACCAACTTTATCTATTTTAAGCATCCTCGGAAACAACCCATTGCCCATCGCTTTGAAATAAAAATTGATAATATAATCCTGGAAAGGAAAACGCATACAAAATTCCTAGGCATATTTATTAATGAAAATTTGAGTTGGTCCAATCATATCAACTCTATACTAACTCCCATCTCTCGAAATATTGGTGTCCTGCATAAATTAAAGTATAATTTACCAAATGAAATTCTGTTTATGTTATATAATACATTAATTCTACCTTATATCTCATATTGTAACATAGTTTGGGCCAGTTCAAAAACCAGTATACAACATCTCTTCCTCCTGCAGAAAACGGCTATTCGTATATGCAGTGGCGCAGGCTACCGAGACCACTCAGATCCACTTTTTGCGAGACTAAAATCTCTTAAAATCAGTGACATTCACTTTTTACAAGTTGCCCTTTTCATGTTTCGTTATAGCACCAACCTTTTACCCATACCGTTTAATAATACGTTCAGAACAAACCAAAGCCTTCATTCATATTCTACCCGACATGCAACCGATTTTCATTTACATAATCCCATTACAGCTTTAGCGCATAAGTCTATTAGACACTCTGGCCCAGATGTGTGGAACTCCCTACCAGTCGAAATACGTAACCGTCATTGCTTTTACTCCTTTAAACATGGCATAAAGGAATTCTTAATCACCCAATACTCAGGTTAATCGGTTTTGTTGTTGTAAGCCATACCCCAGCTAAACCTGTTCATAATAATGATGTACTTTGACCATATACCCCACCGAACTGTTACTATATGTACATTTTACAGTATCTATGTTTATATACATGCGCAAATGTTCTTTGTTTTATATACTGCTCAATTATGCATGCATTATTTAATAATTATATATATCGGATACGTTTACTATCTGTATCTCAGCTGTTTGTAATGCACTATTCATTTCTTTTTTTTTTCTTTTTTTGTATATCGTTTTATATTTTTGGTCTGGGACTATCGCTATTTAAGCATTGCTTATGTGTTAGTCCCTTTGTGTAGTTATATTGTGTTTATATGTTTATATGTTTATTTCATACATGCATTGTAGTTTCAAATTGTGTTATTCATGAAAAATATTACTTGTAACAATTATTGTATTGTATGTAATCATGTTTGAAAGAACTACACAATAAATGGAATCAATCAATAATAGAGGTCCAAGAATGGACCCCTGGGGTACTCCACAAGTAATTTCTTTGAGGTTTGATGAAACTCCATCTATTACTGTTAGTTGTTTACGGTCTGAAAGATAATTTGTTAAAAGTTTTAAAGGGGTACCCCTGATTCCATAATAACATAACTTTATCAATAATATAACATGATCTATGCCATAAAAGGCCTTGGTTAAATCAATAAAAACGGTTAAGGCATATTATTCATCATTAATAGCTTGAATAATTTTATAAATTAAATCTAATATAGCCTAGCTGTTGAGTGATCCCGTCTAAAACCAAATTGATGTCTATGACGAATATTATTCTTATCTAAAAATTCAATTACTCTGTTATAAAATACACTTCTCTAGTATTTTAGAAAATATTGATAAAACTGAAATTGGTCTATAATTATTGACATCGTTGTGCTTACCTTTTTTATAGATAGTAGTGACTCTAGCAATTTTCATATTTTGTAGGAATGTGCCACAGGCTAAACAATCATTAAAAATACTAGCTAAAGGAACACAAATTAAAGAAATTACATATTTTACTACCTTTATATCAATTTCATCAATACCAGAGCTAGTGTTATTTTTCATTTTATCAACAATAGTTATTATTTCAGCACATATTACTGGTTTGAGAAAAATTGAATGTTTATTGGGAGACTTTAAGAAATTTTGATATGAGTGGGCTGTAGAATTTGAATTGCATTTGTTAAGTTTAGAGCCAATACTAACAAAGAAATCATTGAAAAAATTTGCAATTTCTTGCTTATTAGTTATAGTTTTATTATCGATTTCGAGTGATTCTATTTGTTTGTTTTCATTCTTTCTGTTTTTATTCGAAAGGATATTTATTAATTTCCATGTTGATTTAATATTATCTTTGACTCCACTAAATATTTTATTAAAATACTCCCTTTTGGCATGCCTCAGTTTAATTGTTACAAAATTGCGAAATTTAGTATATTTTTCTTTTCGATAATCAGTTGGATTTCGGAGAAATTTTTTATATAATATTGATTTTTTGCGACACAGTTTAAGTAAATCGTTGGTAAACCATGGATTTTTAAATGTCACCTTACGATTAAAAGACTTTAAAGGAAAACATTCTTCGTATTTATCTTTAAATATTTGCGAAAATGAATTATACTTCTCATCAACATCATTACTTTACAAGTGGTCATCCCAGGTAACATTACTTATTTTGTTAAAGAAAGATTGCAAATTTGGGTCATTAAATACACGCTTATAATAATTCCCACGGGACATATTTTTATCACGTGAAAAAGCTGAAAAATCGAAAATATAGCAAGGTGATCACTTATATCACACAACAAAATACCAGATTGGATAGAGGAGTTTACATTAATAAAGATGTTGTCTAGCAAAGAAGCAGAAGTTTAAGTTATTCTTGTAGGACTTTCAATGACTGGTTGTAAACAAAAGCTTGCCAATAGATCTATAAATGAATCAATTTTTGGACTTAAACCTATTCTTGTCAAATCTAAATTCAGATCTCCCATGATAAAACAATTGCATGATCTAACTTTTATCTTATTCAAAAAAGGGAAAATTCATTAAGAAATACATCAACGTTTCGGTCTGGTGGACGATAAATAACACCTATTACAGTTTTTTTTTTACATTTTGAGTTATTTGACAATTCAACAAATATACTTTCAAATGACTCATTGATATCAGTTAAATCATATCTTAAAGAACATTGTAATGATTCGTGAACATATATACCTGTGCCCCCTCCACGCTTGTTTTTCCTGTTATTACAAAGAAATTTATAGCCATCGAGATAATAATTATCAATATATGAAGATTCATTTAACCAGGTTTCTGTTACACCAATAATCTTAAACTTACGGACTAAACTTGCAAGGAACATATTCAAATTATCATAATTTCGTGGTAAAATTGTGCAATTAAAATGAACTAGTGAAAAGGAATTAAAGTACTCATCCTCAAAAAATTTAGAATTAAATGAACATGTATCAAAGTAAATATCCGATAAAACATCACTACTTATTCCATTAACATTATTATTCATATTTATCGTTGCATGATTCATTTACTGCATATTTTTTTCCTTCGTAAGTAAAAGAGAAAGAATATACAAAAGCAAATACACATTTAACTAACATTGAAACATAGTGACTTAAACTTAAGATATATATACATGCAAATAACGAAATGAATTACAAATCAAATAATAAAAGTAAAACAGTATAATAAAAAATATGGAGAACTGGATTGAAACATAACATACATTCAAAAGATAGCGGGAGGTAATTAAATTGTACAAAAACTAGAATATAGATTTACATATTTAGATAATGTTTATAGTCAGTGTTCATGTATAAATAATGTTCATACTTGGGGCGAGTTTAAATAGCCTAGGTGTACACACAGTAAGTCTATGGGAGAAAATGGGTAGGTGAATCCGATCAACTTACGATTTTCACTTTTTTTTTAAAGCACTAAATAATCATTTTGAAATATAATTTTGTAGGGCGTTATTTTTAGACCTTATCAAGGACAATGGTAGCATGGGGAATCATGTAGCTCAGATTTTTTTTAACTCTGGTAAATGTTAGCCAATACCTTTAAAACTAACTCAACTCTTTGTTTACAATGACAAATATTGTCGGACTTGGGGCAATTTATGTGACTTCCCAGTACAGCAGTTTCAATTCCTGACTACGTATCACCCGTCCAACAGGTATTAAACAAAGTTAATGCACACAAGACAGAAACCACTTCAAATTATTCAAAACTCTCACAATAACATGTACTCCAAAAAGAACCATACAAGAAACAATACAGCGTCTTACCATTCGATATGAAAAGGGATATCCTCAAACCTGTTTTCTTTTGGAAATATTACTTTACTAAATTTAACTTTCTTTCGATAATTTTAAACTATTTCGTGCTGAATAACGCGAAGAAAGTCGTGAGTTACGTCTAGCGCCACACTCCTTTCGGCCCTGGTCACACTAGCAGTTGCGACTACCTGCGATTGAGTTACGACGAGTTATCGCAGGTGATCGCCAGTAGTTGCAGTTAGAACGTGCGATTTATCGTACGACAACCATGGAAATCACTTGTGATCGCAGGTGATGGCACGATCGAAAATAGGTTTTCAAACCGGTTTAAAAACCTGGCTACGATCAAATTGATCGCAAAGAGGTGGCAAGCAATCGCCAGTGATCGTGAGTGCATCGTGCAATCACCGTACGATATTCGTGCCACTAATCGCACTTCCAAGAGGGAATTTGCATAGATACGAGAAGTGGTAAACTGATCGCGGGTAGACGCACGTCAAATGGTATAGCTCATCGTACGATAGTATGATCCTGACTTGCGAATACCTGGAATGTGATTAATGCATTTTTTTCTATTGATATTTGTTGTTGCTGTTTAATAAAGTAAATGTCATTTTCGGGATCAAGTCCGGAATGAACTTCAACATCATCTTGTGCATCTTCGACGGAGGCTTCTTCTATTTCCTCCGCTACAGACTTCGCCCTCTTCCTGAGCTTTCTTGGAGGCATGTCTGAATTATACTGTACATGTAATGTACGAGTACATGTGGTCTCTATGAACATTAGTGGTGCATGTCGGAAGTGAACACTGATTTATATAGCAACGTGAAGAATGAACGTTAAATAAATATGTTCCTTTGTTGAGGTTGTTAAAAAGTATTCCATTCACACCTTCTTTTCACAAACGCATAATTTTGCATATCGAAATGCCAACGGTAGCATCGTTTGAAACCAGTGAACGCACGACGTTCATACGATGAGCAGAAGTAACCGCACAATTAGCTACCATTCATCGCAAGTGATCGCACGAATACCTGCCGCTAGTCGCAGCTAATCGCCCGTTTGTGTACCATTAGCCGTAGGTTATCGCACATTTGCCCACCACTTTCCGCAGGTGATCGCACGACTGGCTGCGACTTGTCTTAGGTGAACTTGCAGCTAGTGGTACGATTAGTGGTTGGCATTCGTGTGATCACATACGACAAGTGGCAAACAGGTCGTACAAGTGTGACCATACAGCACAAATCGTACGAGTTACTTGCGACCTGGCTGCGGAGGCCCTTGTCGTACGATTCATTTGATCGCAGGTAGTCGCAACTGCTAGTGTGACCAGGGCCTTACAGCATGGACTGCAAAGCAATGGAACTAAGTATTGTGGTCCGATAAACAAACACTACGGCTTAGTACTAGTCCTCACAAACAACACACCAATTGATCAACAATGCCGTCAATTATTCAAAACAAACGAACAAACAAACTTATTCTCATGCACCAAACACTGAAAATACCGAAAAAACAAACGGTAAGACGCTGTTATAAATTTCAAGCTAAAATATTACAAAGGATTTGTTAACATTAATTCTTAAAACCAAATTGACAAAATTAACAATAACCACAAACCACAAGCCATCTTAAAGCTGTTCTATTGACTGATCCTTACCTACATGTACATACGCACACTCATTGGTCAAGAATTTTCAGGGACTGCTCTACATAAATCTAATTTTGCCACTCGGGAATAACCATAGTCCATTAGGCTAATAACGTATACAGTGCCTACATTGCCGGGGTCCGCCCGCTAGTCATAAGGACCGCTATTCATAAAAAAAAAAATATTCATAATAAATAGCGGTCCTTATAACCGGAGGGCCGAACCCCAAAAAGTGGCTTAGTTTTTTGAGTTCGTTTCACCGTCTGTACAAACTAAGTAGACCATGTTTATTTTCAAGCTTAAACATATCAAACAATATTCAAGAGGTCTACCTCAAAAAAATTGTTGCGAACACCTCCAAATCCAAGATGGCGTCCAAAATGGCCGCCATTTTGATGAAATTTTATTTTTTTAGAATAAAATTTGTTTGAAATATCCATATAAATGAGGTTTCATTTTGAAGGAAATTAAATTTCCTACAATTTGATACCACACTTAATAGGTTTTAGGGTGATTGATTTTCATGATGATTTTGGGTAAAAAAACTTATTTTTTGACATTTTCCCCCAAAAATCGAAAATATCAAAAATGCATATTTTCTCATAAATCAGAAAGTCATCCACAAATTGATGCCATAATTTCCCAGAATTTGCCCAAATATATGACCAACATGTTGTGAAAATTGCAAGTTGATTTCTGTTTTTAATCAAACGTTATTAAGCCACAAACTTGACAACGTCGAAGTTACTATGGGAAGATTTTTGCCAGTACATAATATGTAATGCGCACGTATTTCCATGGACTACATGTGTTAAGGCTGTGTATATGGAGTCCTTGTATTGTCGCAAAACCAAGTGATCAAAACCATTAATTTTTTATCATGAAATTGAAAGTTTTAGAATATCCTGTTGTCATGGTAACTGTAGCTATAATGAAGCTAATGTTGCCATGGCAGCCATAGGCTCAGCCAGGATTTTTCAAAGGGGATGTTCATCCGCGGCCAAATCATGTCTGTTCACGGCCAAATTATGAAGCAAGAAGCCAAGAGAGAGAGAGAGAGAGAGAGACAGAGAGAGAGAGAGTGTGTGTGTGTGTGTGTGTGTGTGTGTGTGTGTGTGTGTGTGTGTGTGTGTGTGTGCACGCGTGTGTGTGTGTGTGTGTGTGCACGCGTGTGTGTGTGTGTGTGTGTGTGCACGCGTGTGCGTGCGCTAGGGAGGGGGAGGGTTTGTCCTACAGGATTTTTTTCATGGCCAAGTCATGTCCATTCACAGCCATACATTGGCTGATCTTATTGTGCTGATCTTATTCCCTGAATCTTATGTATTCCATCTGTAACGAATACAAAGGGGTTTGATTGAAAGTTTCAAAGGCCCATTGTCATGACAGTATGGAAAAGCGCCCTCTTTTAACTAAAATCATTAAAAGGGTGCACTAATAACACCCATAATGCAATAAAAACAGCCATGACAGTGTGGAAAAAAAATGCATTTGTGTTCTTCCCACAATGTGTACGCTATGGCACTGCAACAGTCCATGTTCATGAATTTGTGCCAGTAGGGCCTATTCCAGGACTAGTTGTCATCCTTTATGTTGTTGAGTTGACCCTTGACAGTGGGCCTGTAAAGTATCCTGTTGACATGGAAACTATAGCTATTATTTAGCTAATGTTGCCATGGCAAATTATCAGATATGCTACATGAACCATAGCAACAAAGATTTTTTTCCCTTTGTTCTCATGGCAAAAATTTGCAATACATCTTTCCCAACAAGAATGTCACAATTTGTGGAGGAGCAAATGCAGAATAGCATATTAGATCAACTACTCTGGTTAGTTAAAGGATTCCTGTAATGGCTCTGTAGCCAGTATTTGGGCATGGATAACTTTGTCTTATTTCTTTAATGCTAAAGTTTAGAGATAACATGTGAGGGTGTATAAAGTGATTTATGATTGCTTCTTTCAGATGTATCAAGAGACTTCAGTCACCTATAGTAACCTTTTCCAACTTTAGAAGTGAAGGTTCTTATCACGTGCAAGGTTATAATCTATGCTTAACTTAAAAATCACCAATATTTTCTTGTCAGCTAGAGATCAATTATTCAGGCAGGCAATTGGAACTCATTGAATAGAAATTTTGCACAGCCGTTCAAGTAGGTTGGCTTTCAGACCTAGAAATATGTGTATTACGTAGTGAAAACTGAATTCCTGCTGATCAAAGCTTACTAGGTCGGTCAACATGTTACAACAGTACAGTTTCACAATTGCTAAGCTATCATTGCCTCACTTGGACCCTATAAATATCAAAATCAATTGTAGAAAGCTATGATCCAGTGTGTGAATTTCTAAAACCCAGATTCTCCCTCCCTCTCTTACTCTAACGTATGCAGAGACCTAGGCGATCACGGTGTGCCACAAATCTCTATCCCGTTACCCGGCACCACTCTCTGCAATCCATGCATTCAGACCAGTCATCCAATATAATTTATCCCTTTCCTTCCTGTACCCTCCTTTACCTTGATTTTGCTATCAATGCTAGATTTTCCAGACCGTCTTTTCTTGTTCTTATCGCCACAATCAACTTTCTCTCCACTCCAGCTCTTCTTAGAACCTAGAGGCTGTCCGTCCATGGAATCACGTCTGAAGAACCACATTTCACAACTCCCCAAACGCTTTCGCATGTCTGATGTTATTGACCATGCTTCACTTGTATGAATTAGCACAGGGTAGATGTAACAATTAAGTACTCATAAATGAGTCTCCATTCTTAGATTACTCCAGATGTGTAAGTGAGATAAAAATGAGAATTACACTAGCCAAATCAGCCTTTTCATAGTTGGAGAAAAACATAATCAGGAAGCTGTTATGGTATTGGCAAGGTACAGTTGCTTGATGATGAAACCTAGAATATCATTACTAAATACAACTTGAACAACAACGAAATTTCAAATAATTTATCATTTATATTTATCCCAAATTTTGAGAACTATATTTCATGTAACTTTGTTTAGTTGGATCAGACAAATCAGAGCGACAACGCTTTGGTGTGCTAATAAAAAGCACAGCCTTTAAACATCACTATCCCCCACATACAGCTTTATATACCGTAGGGGTGTTTTGGAGTGGTCAAACGCCCCAGTTTTGCATAAGGTGGTGTTAACACCCCCAAACGACCCCCCCCCTTTTAAAGGGGGTGTTTTCAACCCCTTTTAGCCTTTACAGATGTTATATAGGCCTATGGTTCAGGGTAATAAGAACGGCGCAATTTTCAAAATGTTGGCTATGATCGGATATGATTTGGTCAGGAAAATTTTGGACTACTTTTGTTTTTTTGTGTTTTTTTGATCTGCAATTTGCCTGTGTATGGACATGATTTGGCTGTGAAAAGTCCCGTCGAACCCACCCCTACCCCCCCCCCACCAACCCACCCAAACACACACGTTTGGCTTCTCGCTTTGTGGTTTGGCCGTGAACAGACATGATTTGGCCGCGGATGAACATCCCCCTTTGAAAAATCCTGGCTGCGCCTATGGCTCCATATTGCATATTTCATATGTGGTTGCCATGGCAACATTAGCTACATTATAGCTACAGTTACCATAACAACAGGATATTCTAAAACTTTCAATTTCATGATAAAAAATGAATGGTTTTGATCACTTGGTTTTGGAACAATACAAGGACTCCATATACACAGACTTAACACATGTAGTCTATGGAAATACGTGCACATTACATATGTACTGGCAAAAATCTTCCCATAGTAACTACGACGTTGTTAAGTTTGTGGCTTAATGACTTTTGAATGAAAACAGAAATCAACTTGCAATTTTCACAACATGTTGGTGATAAATTTGGGCAAATTCTGGGAAAGTATGGCATCAATTTACGGATGACTTTCTGATTTATGAGAAAATATGCATTTTTGATATTTTCGATTTTGGGGAAAAATGTCAAAAACAAGGTTTTTTTACCCAAAATCATCATAAAAATCACCCTAAAACCTATTAAGTGTGGTATCAAATTGTAGGAAATTTAATTTCCTTCAAAATGAAACCTCATTTATATGGATATTTCAAACAAATTTTATCCCCAAAAATAAAATTTCATCAAAAGGGCGGCCATTTTGGACGCCATCTTGGATTTGGAGGTGTTCGCAACAAATTTTTTGAGGTAGACCTCTTGAATATTGTTTGATATCCTTTAAGCTTGAAAATAAACATGGTCTACTTAGTTTGTACAGACGGTGAAACGAACTCAAAAACTAAGCCACTTTTTGGGGTTCGGCCCTCCGGTTATAAGGACCGCTATTCATAATAAGACCTAAGGGTCGCAGTTCATAAGGGTCATTATTCATAAGGACCGCTATTCATGAAAAGACATGAGGATCTTTATACACAAAAAGTCATGAGGGTCGCTATTCATAATACCAAATCAGGGTCGTTATTTGTAAAGGTCCCTATTCATAATACAAAAAGAAGGTCTCTACACATAAAGATCATTATTCGTAAGGGTCGCTAATCATAATCGAACAAAAGTGGTCGCTATTCATAATAGGAAGAGAGGGTCGCTATTCATAACGACCAATATTCATAAGGGTCGCTAGTCATAATAGAGCAAGAGGGTCGATATTCATGATTGAAGAAAAGGATCGCTATTCATAAACAAAGAAGAGGGTCGCTATTCATAATTACATAAGAAGTCCGCTAGTCTTAATCAAAGTAAAGGGTCGCTTTTCATAATCAATTAAGAGGGTTGCTATTCATAATCGAAGAAGAGGGTCGTTATTCATAATCGAACAAGTGGGTCGCTATTCATAATCAAAAAAGAGGGTCGCTATTCATAATCATAAAAGAGGGTAGCTATTCATAATCAAAAACTAGGGTTGCTATACATAATCAAAGAAAAGGTTCCCTATTCATAATGACATAAGAGGTCCGCTAGTTATTATCAAAGTAAAGGGTCGGTATTCATAATCAATAAAGAGGGTCGCTAGTCATAATCGAAGAAGAGGGTCGTTATTCATAATCGAACAAGAGGGTCGTTATTCATAATCAAAAAAGAGGGTCGCTATTCATAATCAAAAAAGAGGGTCGCTATTCATAATCGAAAAAGAGGGTCGTTATTCATAATCGAACAAGAGGGTCGCTATTCATAATCAAAAAAGAGGGTCGCTATTCATAATCAAAAAAAGAGGGTCGCTATTCATAATCAAAAACTAGGGTTGCTATACATAATCAAAGAAGAGGATCGCTTTTCATAATCGAACAACAGGGTCGCTATTCATAATCAAAAAGAGGGTCGCTATTCATAATCAAAAAAGAGGGTCGCTATTCATATTTTATTTCCGTATAAAAACATAAAAATAAATATAAAACGGATGGATGGCCCATAATCAGCTCTGTCAACATGACAGTGCTGTTCTTAAGTAAGCACATATAAAGTGAAACATAACATACATAAGAAATCAAACAAAATAATAGAAATAATATGACCTGTTGATAATACGAATACATCATAAAATTCAATTCAATGAAAATTTGGGTCATAATGACATAAGAGGGTCGCTAGTCATAATTAGACAAGAGGTCCGCTAGTCATCAAAGTAAAAAGTCGCTATTCATAATCAATGAAGAGGGTTGCTAGTCATAATCAAAGAAGAGGGTCGCTATTCATAATCAAAGAAGAGGGTCGCTATTCATGATCAAAGAAGAGCTTTTGTATTCATAATGACATAAGAGGGTCGCTATTCATAATGACAGAAGAGGGTCGCTATTCATAATGAAAAAAGACGGTCACTATTCATAATCAAAAAAAGAGGGTCGCTATTCATAATGAAAAAAGAGGGTCGCTATTCATAATCAAAGAAGAGGGTCGTTATTCATAATCAAAGAAGAGGTTCCCTATTCATAATGACATAAGAGGGTAGCTATTCATGATGACATAAGAGGGTCGCTAGTCATAATCAAATAAGAGGTTCGCTAGTCATAATCAAAGTAAAGGGTCGCTATTCATAATGACATAAAAGGGTCGCTATTCATAATGACATTAGAGGGTCGCTAGTCTTTTGGGTGAGGAAAGTTGCGCGGTGGAGGGGTTGTCGTACGGGGTAGTTGTCCGCGGAAACGGGCTTTGAAATTGCCGTGAGAAATTCTGTTTTAAAATTTTGTTTTATTTTGGGGTGGGGTATCACGCCTTCATTGCAAAATTGTCAAAAAACGTGAGTTTGGTAACTTACACTTTAGATTTGCACGTCAAAAAACATCTATATGAATCAAATCAGCTGAAATCATATCCAATGTGAAGATTAATATAAATAAACACCTCTCATAAAGACTTGGGGTAAAATATTGAGTTTTGGTGAAAATCTGGACGGTTAAACTTCATCCTTTTTCAAATTACTCGGGAGCAATTTAAAAAAATCCGCGACGTCAAACGTGCACGTGCCGTTCCAAAATGGTCCCATCAGCCGTTAGCCAAAGGTTGCGCAGGGGATACCGGTTAACGCAATCAGAGGGCTGCGCTGGTCTTTGCTAGCGGTGGCACCAGTAACCAGCGATTGCGCAAGTTTGAGCAAAATTGAAACCACAGAAAGAACGAACATTGCTGGTAACATGTCGTTATAGTATTTTCTCATAAAACAACAAATTCATGACGTAAGGATCCTGCAGACTTTCAACACAAACACATTTCTAGTACTAAACTACCGTTTGGTATTGATAATGAAGGAAAGTAATGGACTTGCACATCCCTGACACAATCTTTAAAGCAATATCTTTGAATTGTGCAATGGGGGGGGGGGGGGTATTTGTTAATCAGTAACATTGACTAAGCATGATTGGCACTAACTCCTCCATAACTGCTTTTCGTTTTCCATCCTGCACGTCTTTTTAAATTTTCCTTTCTTTTTTCCTTCTCGCTGTCTCATGACCCTAGCCCTTCCTTCCTTTTCCCCTTATTTGTGTACACACGTTTTGTTTATATCTTTTAAAATTCAGATGTATTATTTCGATATGGCTATCATTGTATTTCATAAAATATGATTGAGATTATTAGTTGTAATAGTATACCGTGTAAAATGTTTAATTTTGTATAAAAAAAATTTCAGGGCCCCATGCTTGGCAGAATAATATTCATTAAACGGGAAACCGTGGTTTAATTAATAATTAAGTAAGTAAGTAAGTAAAATAAATGAAATAGATTACCCCGCGCCCTCATAAATTCATATTGATAAGAGAAAAAATAAAAATTCAAAGGAATTTTACAAGTTAGACCGGTGACCACCCCGCCCCATCCCCACCCCAACCCAATGTTACCAGTGCTCCCTTAATGGCTGGACTCTGGTAGGAATCATTATTAATTTTAGCCCTTGAAAACACTACTTATAAATAAACACTCTCAAACTAAGATGTCAAATCACCATCTAGAAAAGCTGAGGAAATGGTAGATAAGGGAAATGCTGTATTCCAACCATTCTAGGGTTGAATCAAGCATGTTCAAGGTGTTAATCTACTATAAAAAGGGGATTTAGCATTTTAGTTTGTAGAGCGCTTTTGGGGTGCGAAATAACTTAGAACGCAGAAGCTTATACACACCAAGTTCAAAATGTACTACCGATGGTGTTCCTGTCTCTCCGCTCCTTCGCTTTGTCAATTCACATTTGACACCGGGATAGGACACCCCTTCCGCGAAACCTTTCCCCAGGGACATCTTGGTGTCTGAGGTCCCATGATGATGAACTTTAACCTCAGTCATCCACCCAACCACAAATACAAATCGACATCCATGTATGAAGTTATGTTAAATAATATGATTTATTGTATCCTGCTTGGGGTAAGATTATTTATGGAAAACTTAAATTTTGCAACTATTCATTACTTGAAATTGAAGAGAGTCAAACTGGCCTGAATAGCGACCCTCTTATGTCATTATGATTAGCGAACCTCTTTTTTGATTGTGAATAGCGACCCTCTTTTTTGATTATGAATAGCGACCCTCTTTTTCGATTATGAATAGCGGCCCTCTTGTTCGATTATGAATAACGACCCTCTTCTTTGATTATGAATAGCGACCCTCTTGTTCGATTATGAATAACGACCCCCTTTTTTATTATGAATAGCGACCCTCTTATGTCATTATGAATAACGACCCTCTTCTTTGATTATGACTAGCGACCCTCTTCTTTGATTACGAATAGCGAGCCTCTGCTTTGTTTTTGAATAGTGACCCTCTTTTTTATTGTGAATAACGAGCCTCTTTTTTGATTATGAATAGCGACCCTTTTCTTCGATTATGAATAACGACCCTTTTGGATATTGACCTTTGTGAACACTGACCCTTTTCTTCTATTATGAATAGCGACCCTATTCTTTCATAATGAGTAGCGACGCTTGTGATTTACGACCCCGATTTTGTATTATGAATAACGACCCTTATGACTTATTATGTATAATGACCCTCATGACGACTTATAAATAGCGGACCTTATAAGTAATGACCCTTTTCTTCGATTATGAATAGCGACCCTCTTCTTATATCCCTATGAATAATGGTCCTTATGAGTTTATGAATGACCCTATTTTCACTTTATGAATAGCCACCCTTCAGGTATAGGAAATTACACGTTATGAATAACGATGCTTATGAACCACTGGTCCTTATGAATAGTGGTCTTGTTTGTCTTGCCTAGTGACAATATCCAGTCGGGGTTTTGCCGAGTGATCAATATATTTGTGATTTTAAAATTTGATCTTGTCAACTGTTTAACAAACCGATATTGCCTACTGTCTCTGTTTAAAGGTTAGTGACATGATTGGGAACACTTGAAAATGCCTCAAGAACCAAATGATTTGAAATGTATACCAACTATACACTAGCAGGAGTGGATCTCCCACCTGGGAGGATTTGTCTGTAATTTGTTTACTTAAGGAGAATCAAGCATAAACATAGGAGTATCTTAATTTTATGCGGGGACGATAAAAATAAGTCCCATAGAGAGCCACAGAGCAGGTTTCCGTGCTACGAGTGATATTGACATTATTTATTTTAGAATGAGTCAACGTTTGACTACAAGATTTTCACAGGAGAATCCTTGCATAGTTCACTTGATTCTAGAATAGTTTCAGCTCAAGTTGATGACTACCCCAATCATGTCATTTACCTTTAAGATTTTGCCCGTGAACATGTATGATCTAATAACACACGCTCAGAATGTGGACACGGAATGGCTAGTCCATTGTTTCTTTCTCCCTGCCTTCTTGTCTCCTATTTATTAATTTTTCATTTTCTCTTCCTTCCTTCTGTCCTTCCTTTCTTTCTTCCATTCATTCTTTCTTTCTCCCTTCCTTCCCTCTTTTGTTCTTTCCTTTCTTTACTTTTTTTCACCTTTTCTCTCTCGCCTTAGTCATTTTATAGACTGGGCGTAAGACTTCTCCCACTGGGACAATGAATGGGCTGTCACACCCCCACTCCCACCCCCCCCCCCCCATCTACTGACGGCCCTGTCCCGTGGAGACCAGTTTTTGTCTCCTGGTGATATTTTAGCATATGTAATATGTATATATATTCTTATGTGTTTGATTTGCAGTGCCTGGCGTATACGACATTGCAATTGCAGACGCTACAGCCAAGATAATGAGCAAGCAAGAGGTACAGTGGGGTCACAGGGCAAAAATATAAAATCAGGAACGGAATAATAGTTTGCTATACTGGAAAACAATTTGAATGCCCATAATTGGTGTCCCAAATTCAATTAAAATATAATTTAAGAGAAGAGTGGTCCGAGTGAAAAGAATGGGTGGTAAAGTTAACGCCTAAATTCAGAAATATTAGAACATCGAAGCGGTTAAAGAAAATCATGTGCAGAACTATGAACTTCTTCATTGATATGAAGTGGAATATGTCATAACATCATCACGAACTAGATTCAGGATGTAGTTTTAGAGAGTTAAACTCAATGACGATCTGGGCTGAACATAGAGAACGAAATAACAGGTTGGTCAATCATGGTCCGAGCCCATATGGTACACTTGCGCGCATATGTGTGGTGTACATGGGGGTACATGTGTATATGCGTGTGTGCGTGTGTGTATGTATGTGTATGTATGTGTGTGTGTGTTTATGTGTGTGCGTGTGCCTTTGTTTCCTTGCGCGAGTGTGTGTGTGTGTGTGTGTGTCTGTGTGTGTGTGTGTGTGTGTGTTTCTGTATGTCTTTGCTTACGTGTGTTTATTTGAACGTGTGTGTGTGTCTGTGTGTGTGCGTGTGTGTGTGTAGGTGTGTGTGCGTGTGTGTGTGTGTGTGTGTAGGTGTGTGTGTATATCTGTATGCATGTCTGTCTTTGTGTGAATTTGTGCTGTGTGCTTGTGAGTTTGTGAGGATGGTTAATAGCAAAATGTGGAAACTTTATGCATCCATGTGTAATGGCAAATCAGTTTCGGTTCCGGAATATGTAATTTCTAAGATTAAACAAGAAAACCCCAAACTCTAAAAATTTATAAGTAAAATATGTTAGTAAATACAAACAAATGGAAAATTGAAAACAAAATAATAATTGAGGGGTGGCCCCTGAATTCAAATTACTTACATTAACATAGAATAGGGAGATGAAAATGTGAAAGAAAAATAGCATTTTCAGCATGCAATGTACCAGTTTCGTAGTTCAAGAAGCATGTCTAAAACAATCTTCAGTGTGTGGGCAGTTTTGTGGACGGGTTGCTTGTGGAATTCGGCTTCATTTACTAGATAAGTAGGAGATGAATGTGAAGATGTTAATAACTCAATTTTGGTGAAAATAAAGATAACCCGTTTTGCGATCAAACTCTTCATAGTTTTTTTTTGTTATGGATTAGCACAAATGTACGATCCACTCGAAACTTCGTGTTACATTTTGCGAACTCGCAACACAGGACCCACAGGACAAACCTGATGAAGAGATTCCACAGACATCATCGGAAAGAAAGCCAATGCATTCACGTATAATAACCGACTTTGCTCATCCAATGTACGGTAAGTTAGATGGGAAACTTTGCGAGATTAAGTTTTATGTATCAATTAATTGAGTAAAAGTGTCTCAGTATTGTTTGTATTTTGTAAGAATAAAATGTTAACTAATGAATTCAGTATCTGTGCCATCCCACATACACAGGGGCATTGATCCGTATTTCGGAAGAGGGTGGGAGGCAAAAGTAATGGAAATGCCCAGTTTTTGGCGTGCTCTGCACGCAAATTTGCAATATAAAATTTTGCGGGGAAATTGGACATTTTGTATAATGATTAGTACTTGTGTAAATATTATGTAGTGCCTTTTTAACGTATTCATGCGCTGGGTTTTATAAATTTTTAAATTGTCAAAATTATTGGGGGAACGATATGTTTGCCCCCAATATATACACTGGGCGACTTCTCCAATAACCGCCCCCCCCCCCTCGGAATCGACGCCTTTGTGTGTACATGTGGGCAAACCAAACTACATACATTTGCCTTCTCGGTTCTAGGACAACTACCC